>VXBW01005530.1:57460-116816 GCA_013400375.1 Thinocorus orbignyianus
GGAGGAGAGGAATGGAATCACACAAGAGGTTAGTGGCAGTACCTGAATGGTGATTTTACAGTGCTAATTATAAAAAAGTAGAAATGTTGGAAAATAATTAAGAAAATCTCCCTGGAGGTCATCACTTAGTTGATGACAAAATTCAGAGTTTCTGAATAGCACTCTGTGTTATTCATAATAACAGAATCCAGAATAACACACTCTGTAAATAACATACATAGACCCATGTTTTTTGAGTCTGCGCTCCAAAAAAGCATAGGAATATCAAGTTTTTCTTTTCTTAACTCATCAGGTCTGAAATTGTTCTCCCTGTAGTCACAGCAGGAATGACCGTGGAAAACCACCGAGTTACTCCAGAGCAGGATTCAGCACAGAACAGAAAAGAAGCAAGCTACCTGCCTTGAAGTCACAGTGACACTTTGCCTGTGTTGCTGTTGTAAGACATGTTCGCTAGCCTGTAAAATACTTCCATGTGAACATGAATCTGCCTCCTCTTCCCTTCCTCTGTACATGAAATGATACAGCACAGGCATACTGACCTCTGGCTGTGGCAGCCTCTGTATTCATAGCTTGCCAGACCTGAATGTCTTCTCCAGCAGTTGAAGAGAAAATTTGGACAATGATTGCAGCTCACAGATTTGTAACCATGGAGGTTTTAAGGCCAGAGATGCTGTCCTGATCTCATGATCTGACAGTCTGACTTTTGGTGCAACCCAGGGCAGAGAAATTCATGCAGAAGTTCCTGCACAACTCTGTGGTCTCAATTTGTGGTTGGTGGTGGTTTAGAAACTGTGGCTTGCTCCATTCTCCTGACGATGGAGAATCACCACAGCCCTGGTCAGGTATTGCAGTGGTTTCCTACACTCAGTGAGTCACCCGAACACAAATCCTGTTAAGCCTCACAGGCCTCCTGGCTGCTCGCAAACCTGGAAACCAAGACAGACTCTATTTCAGTACAATACAAATAGAAGTCTCCTGTTGGGTCTATTGCTCAGCCTAACACACCCAACACAATTGAGAGCTGGTGCTCAGAATATACACATATTCTCTAGAAAATGTCACTGAAGAGAGGAAAACCTACTTTTTACCTGCATCACAAATTTACAAGCTGGAGTATTATTCAACCCAGACACTGTTATTTAAGCCAGTCTTGGCCTCAGAGAGAAGGTCTGGCTTTGCCAAGAGGCTCCTAAGGACATCAATACTAAATTTCTCTTCCTATTTGAAAACATCTCTCACTGAAACACTTTGAGGGAAATCACAAACACAGGAAACAGCAGCTACAGCACTGCATGCTTGTCTGTATAGAAGGAATGCGATGATATCATTTTGGAATGTGCTTTCTTTCTCAGGTTTTTGTTTTGGTGGCAGGAATATCACTTTCTTAAAAAGTAAAGCATATTCTTGGCTGTTCTTTCCCTCTCCCCACTTTCAAATTTTGCAAATTTTACAAATCAATATTCCTATCTCCTGCCATGTGTTTTTCCCAGCCTGTCAGATGCCGTTCTCATGTTACTAGTGCAACCATCTGATGTCAGGCATCCCAACTGGCAATTAGAAATAGCCACTTACTATTATCTAGAGGGCTTATTTTTATAGCTATAAGTTTCAAGATGTTCTTTGCTGTTTTAACTTGAAAGTGTTATTTATTTGTGTTTGTCATAGAGGATTTTACCATTTAAAACATGTCCATTTCCATTATGCTGTGGTAAAACACCAAAGGAAACCTTAGCCCTCTGAAATGAACCCTAAATGCCTCATGTTACCCATTTTCAGAGGAACCAACAGGCATGTGATGTCCTGTTCTCTCTGAATCTGACTGTGTATCTCTCCCTGACAGCGCTGCCTGCGAGTGTCCATTTCCTCATGGACATACCTTTATAGCCAAATAACCTTTGTCAGTGCAGGTGAAGCTGACCAAGATGTAAACACCTCCTTTGCTATGCTTTTCTGTGGAACTGTCACTTTTTCCCCATTTAAACCTAATCCACGTGTTATGAATGGGTTATATTTTTTATGTGTATATATACATATATATATATATAAAATTTGATATATATACACATTATACTACATCACCTATAACATCATGCTTTTATGCTTCTAATTCCAATTGTTGGTAAGACTAATTTAAGATTAAGCAATATGCTAAAGCAGTGCCTCGAGGCCTACAAGGACCAGTACCTTAAAGGGGCTAAGATGCTGGGCGCTGCACCTGCAGCTGCTCCCTGTCCTTCCAAGAGGCAAAGCCTGTCTCGCCATGCCAGGCTGCTGTCCCTGGAAGCACCTTCCATATCATGGAGGAAAGAAAACACAAAATTGCCCAGGAAACAAACCTTCAGACAGAAGAATCTCAGAGTTTAACACAATTTTTCTCATCTGAAGTTACTTCCTGCTGTGCATCTCATACTTTGCAGCTGATTAGGACAGAAATAAAACCAGTGTCCCTTTCAGAAAACAAAGTGGGGGAAAGTCTACGTGGTTGGAAGGTTCCCTTGTCCATATGGTGAAGATGAATATGACACTCCCAAGGACAATAATGGTGCCTCAGAAGCTTGTCCTCCAGCAGCCTAGGACAAGTGGATCCTTGCTGGTTGGCAGAAGAAAATGAGGTTCTTGTCTACCCTAGCTGCCAGACCCACTGTTTAAATTTTGATACTGAGAAGAGCAAGATGTATCAAAACAGTGAGTTACAAATACCCTACTGATCCCTAAATCCAAAAAGTTTCCTGAAGTGTGCTTCAGCAATGAACAACTGGTAAAAAATACAGCAATACAGTATTACAGCAGGACATTGCCAACACGGGAACCAATTCAAATGCAAAAATGTTGATCCCTCTGCAAATGAACACTGAGCCCAGCAAGCTGAATCTTAAAGTCTTCTTCTCCTAGCATCTCTCATGTCCCAGAGGTGACATGGCATGTTCCCTAGCTCTTTATTCTCAGAAAACAGTAACAGTAACATCAGTCAAACTGCAAATTCTGATAAGGATCATCATGTCTATAGTAATGAACGCAGCACTACTGAAACTCAGTTCACTGTCCTTGATCTAATGTTCTGTCTGATCTCTGGAGTCATTTCCAATGAATGCTACTGTGTCTTTTTATCAAAAAAGTCTTTTCTTTTCTTGAAGAATGTTTGACAAAAGGCCAAGGATCTTTAATTGGACAGAGAATCAAAAATTATCTAATACAATCAATGACACTGCAAGATCAAATATTGTCTTTGCTCCAATAGGGCTATGGCTATAAAAGAGCTAAGAAGCCTGGCTGGGCAGATGTAATCCTGCAAGCACCAGCTAATATATTTTCTTAAGCCTTCTATAGTAGCTACAAAACGATTATGCAAAAGCAGAGGCTTCCTACTGACTTAAATCAGGATTGTGTGTGGGTGTAAGGGTGTGCCTTCACTGCAGCAGTTTACGTGGCAGGGGCCAGAAATCCAACTCAACACGTCTCTGTATTCTTTAACAATTAGATAAACCAGTAATAAGTTCATAATTGCAATTCCACAAGGTAATTTTGTGTGCCTGGGAGATGACAGTACGCATACAATTAAAAGAAGAAAGCTTTTCATCCCTGCAGACTACATGACTGCATACTCCAGCTTTTTCTGTTTGCAGCACCCAAGCACAAGGGAGGGCAGGGGCCACCCTGAGCAGCGAGGAGGTACCCAGAGGAGAGGCAATCCTCCAGGCTGAAAACTGACTGAGTTCAGTTCTACAGTAAATATGGAAATGCAGCTCTGATATGTTACCTTTTCTTACCAAGTTTCAGCTTTTGGTTGTGTGCAAGAAGAAATGTCTTGGGATAAGGTTCTTAGATCTAGTACAACAAATAGGGGATGAAAAATCCCTTTTACTCTGGCCATTTTTGAAATAACAAAGAAGTTCAATTTCTGAATTATTATATTTAAGCTGTCTTTCAAATTTCCTTTTTCCCCTGGCAGCTTTAAATCTCTCTGTGGGTGGAGGTCTAATGCCAGCACATGCAATTCTATACTTTAATCATTTTTTAACTACAAGATCAAAGCAAGTAGGTTTTTATTATGCCAGTGTCCGGTACTTTATAACTTAACTATTGAATGTCAGGCAACGGCTCTTCTCAACGCACTGTGTTAAAATAAATCTTTCCAGCTGTACTCACATTCCACCAAGAGAAGTATCAGAGAAAAAAAATCTATTTATTAATCATGTGAAAATTATTAGTAGTACAAATAAAATATAGCAAACTTGTTTCCACATTTACTCTGGGGTTGTGCGAGCAGTGGACTGTCCAGGAAGAAACCCTGCAGCAGACATCATTAACATCTTCATCTTATTTTAATTTCTAACACTTTTCTTCACTTCCCCTGCTCCCACACAGGAACTGAGGAGAATTAATACCTGGCCCCTAGCCAGCCTGCCTGGGTGAGCAGTCCCCCGCGGTGTTACTGCTCTGGACACAGCGATGCAGAGCCCTTGCACAAGAAAGATGAAGGCACCTTTCACCCCCCCCAGTGTCAATCCCTCCCTGCCCGTGCCTGAACCCTCTCTATGTTGCTGGTCTCTGGCCATCCCACTGTCTGCAGGAACTCCTCCCACCCATTTGCTAGCATCTCACTGTCATGGCTGGGTATTACAAGAATAGTTTTCTGGACTGACTGCACACTCAATCATTTACTGACACCGCTAGCTTCCAGTCTGGGACAAAAACTGCAGGACGGGGCAAAATTTTGATCACTCCTTTATCCTGCTGGGGGAAAGATTTCACAGCACCACATGACTTGTTAACATGTTTACTGCTGCTCACAGGGAAGCAACAATCTCATTTAGCAGTCTAGAGGAATTTTAACAGCATCTTATTGTGACTGCAGCATCAGCTCTGAGCTCTTCTGCACGTGGATCACCCTGGGCACCCGGGCAGTCCCGCTGCCCCATGCCATCAGCTGCTCTGCACGTGTGTGGGTTTGCTGGGCTGCATCTCCACCTGAGCAGAGCACACACAGCACTTACACTTTGTTGTCAGGTTGAAATCCTCCCAAAGAGTTCTCTGTCACAAGCCGTTCCAATTAAGAAGGCATGTAATAATATCCCTAATCGCATTTTACTTTGATGAAAGATCTAGGCAATTTTTAAAAATGCATTGTATAGGGTTAGGAGAATCTTCATTTCCATTCTTTGCATATTTTGGCACAAGCCATGTCTCTGCCCTTCGGCGCGCTCCAGGTCCTGCAGGGGCATGTGCATCTCTTCTGCTACGGCAACCTGGGCCCTGGATACCAGACGCCAGCAGAGTGATGCAGGGTTATTTTATGCTGAATCACCCCAATGCTCAATCCCTGAGCTCTGACAGTTCCAGCACAAGGAGAAGAAAGACTCTGAGCAACCTGGGGTCTTGGATGGAGGGGTCCTGCTCTAAAATGCTCCCTCAGAGCAGCCAGGTTCAAGTGAGTGCTTAGAAGGAGATTTATATTTTGTTGATTACAACGGTAATAAGCCACAAACACAAATTCAAAGAGTAAGAGTCAACCAAACCCATGTTTTTTTTGAGTAAGATAAAATCTCTACCTCTTACACGCCTATCTATTGATGTGTTCCTGGACAAAATGTGTAATTTTAATTAACTGAAAGTACCTGCCTATTATATTGAACTTGGTGCTAAAAACAAAGAAAATCATACAGCAGAAGTGCTGTGTTGGCTGAGTGCATCTCTCTATTTTGTGCTGAGAAATTGGGATGTGCACTGCTCTCCTCTCAATCAATACACATTTGTGTGTTAACTGGGGACTATAAAAATATCCACACAACTTTGCTAATTCTCTTGCCAAACGGGCACAAGCATTTATATGTCAAGCTTCTCTGAGGAGGTTCTGAAGGCAAATTTCTTTTATTGAAGAAGCTATAGTGAATGCAATTATGCCCAAAATAAGGATGGCAAAGAAGAAAAGCTAAAAACAAATGTGTCGATACAGAACTGAAGTTAAGCACAAGGAAATTAGATTCTTCACTGTAATTATTTAATACTATCCTAGTGAGAAATATTTGTCTCTGTTATTTAAACTATTAAGTCAAACCATCTCTATTTAACACACATATGTAAGTACAGACGGAGGTACACACATTCTATCCATCTATGTATCTCAAGAATGCCGTGTTTTTGTCAGATCTCTCAGGATTATTTGGTCAGCACAATCCCTTGATCATAATAACACAGAATGTTAAGTCAAGAATTTATATTTACACTGAATAAAAAATCTGAGCAAATGGGTATTTCATTAGAGCTATCTTTTAATCTCCATCCAGACCCAGGTCTCAAACACCCCTTCCTGAATATCGTCTCTTGCCTCTGCCCAAGGGTTTTGCCATCTCACTCTCTCTTTTGACACCACCCTGCTGTTTGGCTAGCAAGATGCATTGTTTCTCTACCCAGATCAAGGATTTTGCCAAGTCTTCTTGCTTCCACTTCTGTAGCATATTTAGAATTCCTCCAGCCCTCCCGATATCAAAATTCTTGGCCCTGCACGACTGTTTTATTTTGGCTGCTAGAAGCCCATACGCACCTAACCAGATGTTGGCTGGTAACACAGACCTTTTTAACCACGTCTGTTTTTCCCTGGGCATATTCTTGTTTACTGAAGTCTGGTAGTGGTGGAACCAGTACAGTAAAAGTCAGCATATAAAGACACCAAGGAGAATCCATGCCAAATCTTTAAAACAAATAAAAGTGCCACAAAACAGAGCTGAGGACATGGCTTAGCCTAAGACTCAGGTTTTCTTTGATTGCTTTTTTTTTTATTTTATTTGAGGATACCTGTATCTGTCTACTGACTACAGCTTCTTTTTAAAGTTTCCAAAATGTAAGCAAAAGATGCATAATTTTAATTTTTCATGCCTAGTTTGCACACAGGTGAATGCCCACAAGCAATCGTCTCTGGGTAATGGCAAACATGATGCAGAGACTGTGGGATTCACCCATTAAAGCTGACTGAACTGGGCTGTTACAGTCAATAATGTCTGTTAACACATCAGCAGATTGCTAGTTCAATGTATGCTGGCAGATAAATGTAGCTGTTGGTACTGGTGATGGCAGTGATGAAAATATAACAGTGCAAACACACGGTATTCTGCTGTGAATCACTTCCTCTATTACCTTACCTAGTGTTTTAGGTAAAATTCAGCTTCAATTTTGGTAGCAAACCTTTAAGCAAAGCTCAGATAACATTTATCACATGACCTTTTTATCAGTATTATCTTCCTCCTCTGGCAGGTTAGATAGAGCACTAACTTCAGCAGTTTTCCTACACAGAAAATGCACAAGATTGCTTTCACTTAAGAGCTGCCTCAGTGGTTTACTAAAAGACAAAGTTCTTTTTCTTTTTCTTTTTTTTTTTAAATAAAGCTATTTATAAAACCCATTTTGGCTGAACTTGGAAAATGTGAGTACATACAACGGGAAAGGGCAGGCCATTTTGGGGTGGGTTTTTTTTTTGCCTGAGAACAATGGCAGGATAAGGGAGGCAACGCTTATTACAAGGAATACACTTTAATCGAGTTGCCTAGTATTCGTCTTCCACCACTCTAGATGCCAATGTTTGTTTTCTCTCTGAGAGAAGAAACAGACACCACTTCATTTTAATAAAAAATCTTTCAGAATGAAGCAAACAGATGACTCAATTTGGAGGATCTACTTCTTGGTTTGCAAGTGACTGAAGCATCTCCCATTACAACATTGCTGGAGGAGATGTAACACTTTCCACCTCAATTTGCTAGCTGAGAAATATGAGATCAGTTGCAATGGTGTTTGCTTTAACAACACTGCCATTGCTATCACACACCACCTGAATGGGAACTGCAAAATATGCTGCTATGACTAAAATTTTAGTTGGAAAGGTGGAAATCTGGTTTTATTAAACACACATGGTCACCTGTTAAAATTACATCTGCAACTAAAACCAGGACTTGACTTTCAGTCTCACAACAGTCCCATTCTCTGGTACAACAGCATCCAGTGTTGCCAATTTTAAAGATATCATCACAAAGCTTCTGCTATGTGTCTTTATCCTATGGTACTGAGTGTCTATGTATATGAGGACAAGTATTCATAACCATAAAAAAGACTCAGCTTTCACCTAAATAATTCATTTCAAGACTCCCAAGTTTGTGCAGAAATGCGCAAAAGCCTTAAAGACTCCTGGTGCAGGGAAACTGAAATGCTTATTGATTTTGAATCCTCATTATATCGGGGCCAACCTCCAGGACGTCAGGGCTCAAGTGCTACTTTTTTTACGCTGTTGGCTGACAGCAGATTCTAACAACGCTTGAGGGCTTCAGGTATCTTGTCCTGTCTGGATGTAGAATTGATAAGCAAAGACTTACTTTATTACCCGTGACCAGCTAGAAATAACAGCCTAAAGACTCCTGTTGTATTCTAGGACTCATCTCCTTTAAAGCCAGATCTTCCACCCTTTTCTCCCAGCAGCAATTAAGTCCCCGAGATCAAGGGAGGAAAGGGTAACAGGGAGGCTAAAGAGACAGAAACATGAAACTTACATCCTCTTTCCCCAACACCACCTTGAATACCAAGGGAGCAGCCCCGATGTCACTGAGCTGCAGACACAGCAGACACCAGCACTACAGGGTGTCCTCCTGAGACTCCCTGCTGGGGACATAGGAGGGATACCAGGGAAGAGGAGACAGGAGGCAGTGGTGGACTGGAACCAACATGTTTTCAGCTATGCTCTTCTCACAGATAAATCCCTACTTTCCTTAGTCACACAGATCATAACAGTTGAAACTTGGTAGAGTTTGTCGACTTGTCCACAAACTTCAAAAAAATATGGTATGAACTCTCAGCTGCCAGGAGATGGTTTCCTTCGAAACTTGTGCTCCAGTGGGGAATGATCCCCACTGCCAGAAACACGTCTTATTTCTCACTCAAATTTGCCTCGCTTCTTACTGCTAATTCTCAGTATGGCAGTGCAATCCAGCATCTCCCTGTACGGGTGTGCTGGGCACAAACCAGGGACACAAACCCCAGACCTGAGCCTAACCAAAGAACACAGGAGGTATGACTGCCAGCACAGAGCTGTTGGAGGCCCCAGCTGCCTGTGCAATGCATCTAATGTGAAAGAATGAAGAGATGGTTTGTTGTAAGGATCTTGGAATAGTATCTAGCAAAACACACACTGGATACTGCATACCTTGAGAGGAGCATTGACTGGTGTCAAGCAGGGGATTCAATCTTTGTCCCAGAGCAATCCATGAACAGATTAGACCTCATTTGCATAAAATCTGCGTCTGTTCTACTGGTCTACTAATGACCACTATTAAAATAAACGGCACCTTGTATGGTCTTGCACGTGCATTACTAACAGCTCCAACAACCTAGAGCTGCCAGGCACTTAGACGCTTTGAAAGGTGCTGCCTGCAAACATCTACACCCATCACATGGGCATTTCTTTGATCATCCTGTTGGTTTACAGTTTCAGATGTGATAGCCAGGAGGATGCAAGGATTCATTTTCCTTTACCAAAGCCAGCAACACTATGTCAGCAGAAGATTTTTTCCATAGGTTGGACTGGTGCTGGACATGCAGCACCCTTGGTGACATAAACAACCAATTATTCTGGAGAGGTCCTGTAAAAATCCTGCTAAAGCTCACTCACAAGAGATGGTGACCATAATAGCTGAACTCAAATATCTCATCTTTCGTTAGCCATGATCTTTCCTCTTTTTCTTGCAGTTGTGAGAAAATGTTTTTCTTCTAGCCAGACCTTTAAAAACAGTTTTTGTTTAGCAGTTTGTTGTCCCTGCTCGAGAAGTGGAGAAAACAAGTAGAGAAATACAAATTTATTTTCTACAGATTGGGTATCTTTTTTACTGGTCAGCTCTGTTACTGAGTCAGCTATCTGTGTGCACTGCTACAGAGAGCAATGGAAGTTGTCTATACAAAACAGAGCGAGTACAAATCAAGGAGAGAAAATTTGGTTTCTCTTGAGTCACTGGCAAAAACAGATCTATCTATGACGTTAAAAAGGACAGGGCTCGCTGCAGACTTGCATATTCCCTGTACTGTATTGATGATATCTGCCTTGCCTGACCGGTTCACAGCTCTTTTTCCTTTAATCCGAATAGAATCAGCCTTCAGACTGCTTCTCAGCATATCTGTCTGCTTGCAGATACTAACTGCATTGATTTCCATCTGGTGCATGTTTTAAAAGTTTTCTTCTCAATCTTAAAGACTAACTGACCCTCTTTTACAGAAGTTCAGACTGTGAAGCGTGCTTAAGAAAACAATCCCAGCAAAGAATCACCATATCTCTTGCAAACTGTCCCCTGATCACTGGGCCTTCAAAGATCTACCAGCAGCTGTTAATGTAACGTCATGGATGTTCAGCAGAACTTCCTGTATCTAATGAACAAAGCTCTTTCAGTAAGGAGACAAACTGTAATGCTGTCCCAGGCAAAGAAAAGCTATACAACATTCAGTCAGGAATGCACTTACTACGTGGGCTGTAACGGTGAATTGATCTCATGCTTCTGTAACAAAGATCTCATCTGTAGTCCTCGTGCACTGCAGGCACTGGCATGGCTGCTGAACAAGCTCCCCAAAAGGAACTGATTAGGAGGGATGTTCCAGGAGATACTCAATACTGGTAGCACAATCCAGAATGTCATTTATAGAGTAAAAAAAAAATCAAAATGACAATACAACAATCAAATATTTTTATGTCTAAGAATGCCAACAGCATCATCTAACTGACAGTGAAAAGAAAAGCCTTTTAAGCACTCTTACGAGCATGGTGTTCCTGGACTTAAGCAGCCAAAGTGGATGGACAGAGGTTTTGTTGTGAGCATAGCACATGAAAGAAAAAGGTTGGTTGTTTTCTACTGCTTTCCTCTTAACAGGAATTATACACATAGGTCCATCTAAAACCCTACTGCTCCTTTCTCTACACCTTGTTGCACACAGAACGGACCCCAGGACATGTTAAGCAAAATGCAAAGCTGTGAGGCGAGGCGATGCTGTTGGAAACAAGGATGTAAGTAACACAGGCAACTTGTAAGAAAGGCTTTCGGCTTCTTTTGCCAAATACCCAATTTGTGGCAACAGTACAAGCAAGGGAGTGAAAATGTACTCTGAGTTTTGCTTCATCAATGCCATAAAATAAACCTAAGTTAAAATGGGTGTTACCTAACCCAATTGTCAAACATAGCTGCTGCAATACAAAGACAAATGTTTATTGGCTTAACTTTGAAACTGCAGTAAATGCTTTTCTATTCAATTAGATAAACAAATACAGTACTGAGTATATAATAGGGTCCTTTCAAGTAAATTATGCTTCTCAACTCATGTGTAAAAGAAAAATGACTTTTAATGTTTATAGTCCTGTAAAATAAGAAACCATCAAGGCTATCCTTCTGTTATATTCCAAATACATGAAAAAAATAAAGAAGGTTTAAATGATGTCCATTTTATGAGCAAAGCAAAGAAGTATAGCCAGACTGACATTCCAGTTTTTCTTCTCAGTATTAGGAGAGAGAGGGAGAAAAAAATCTCTATTCTGTTCTCATTTACAGTAGCACAAATCCCCAGGAACTGCACCGACTTCAGTTGGTTATTCTGGACTTATGGCAAACCCAAAGAGATTAGAATTTGGTCACACATGAATGAAGAATAGAACATCCAAGTTCACTGCAAATATTCTTTCTTTTCTTATGCACACAAAAGAGCAATGCTGTCCTTAGCAGTGACAGATGATGTGCTGTTGGTTTACCTGATTGCCTAGCGGTATTTATACAGGGATGCCTCGCTGAAGGAAGCAAATGCATCCCCATTTATGCACCAAAAGAACTGTGCTCTCCACAGGATGAGGGCGCCCAGCAAATGGATAACATGCACACATGCAGCATTATGCACCCAGTGATGAGAACCACCTGTTTGTGAGTCTGTTCTACTGTTTCTGACAAAGATTGACTCCAAGTCATAACAATCTCTCATGCAGCTACACTAGCATACACGGATTGTATATCCTTAAAATACCAAGTAGAAAACTGTAGTAGTTACTGTAGACCACTATTAACAATATATAATTCCTGATCTTGATGAAGGAGGGCATTTTCTTCATACAACCTGCTTAATTATGAGAATCTCAGACCCAGTCTCAGCAAAAAAGCAATGCAATGAATTGCTCCCTATCAGTTTAAAAGTAATGATACTCCTTGCACAGCACAAATCAATTTTGAATATTAATGCCCCATGCCTTGTCCATCTTGTTCAGCTGAGGTGGAACAACCTAACTCACAATGAGGTAGTCAAACAGTGTCTTTCCTTTGGTCTTGACACCTATCAACATTAAACGCATCCTCTTCTATTCTGCAGGTTCTCTAAAGTGGCTGCAGGCAAGGAAGAGGCATTAAGAGAGGAAGCGTTGCAAAAGTAAAGTGAAAATTGACTGCCCCAGGAGATCAACAGAGATCAAGGCTGGACATCCCTAGGCTCACTTTTACTGTGAGCATACTAATCTCCAGTTGAAATGCCCCGGAAACTTCCTCTGCAGCCTCCAAGAACACAGTACAAAGTAATAAATCCAGCATGATGGTTCACAAACAGGAAAGGGAGGAAGGGTTGATTTTTGTAGTTTTGTTGGTGTTTTTTTTCTGAACTATAATCAAAGAATTGAAAATGTCTAAATACGCAGAACATTTATTAAAGAAACCATCAACACTGTCAAGGTTTCAAAGTCAAGCACTCAAAAGTTAGGAAATGTCAGTGCCAATATTTTCCAATGTAAGACACCTAGCATTCTATTTTTCAGACTTTTATGAAGACCCAAGCTCTTAAAGACCCAGTCTCTAACTTTCCAGTGAGCTCTCAATAACAGATCCACTCAACTACTTGCAAATTACTTGCTAAATCACCTCAGGTCAATCAGCCCAACCTTTACATTGCATTCTGACTTCAGCTCTCCTATACTGAAGTCCCACGTCCTGTAATACTGCAGAGCTCCCAGGCCCTGCTCTCCGTGCTGCCCTTCAATTACAAATGCTGAGGAAAGTTACACCCTCTCGAGTTGGGTTGTGGACAGCTTACTCTATTCTACCTCAGAACTCTCCTCCAACTCACCTCTAACCATACGAATCTCACAAAAGCATTTAGGATATTTTGGTTTGTGCTTTGATACTGATGAGCACAATAAAGTTCTGGATTCCTAAGCGCTGCTGCAATACAAATAAGTAAGAAAATAACACAGTATGCCAAATGAAGAAGAGGCAGGAAAATGCCCAGGCACTCCTTACCTTTCTATCTCATAAATACATGTATTTATATATAGATTTATCAAAACAGAAGTCAGGTACTTGCTCCCTACATCTGGTGGAAAAAAAAAACCCTCTGACTGCTTCCTTTTTTTTTCTTTGGAATGTCTCAATTTACCGAATAGAAACATTTCATACAAACAAGTATTCAACTAAATTCCTTCGGAAAACAGGCAAGCTTCCACTGGAGCTATGCCAGCCCTGGCTTCTGAGCAGCCCAGCTGGTAGTCTCCTGAGGATCATGGGTTCCAGCTTCCACAGCTCCAACAAATATTGGTAGGCAAACTGCCTGAAGATGAGGGACCCTTGAGCTTCTAATGCCTGCAGTCCAGGACAGGCTACCAGGCACAGAGAGCACAGTGTCATGGTGACTGGAAAGCTCAGAGATACCAGGGTCATGGCTAGAGTCATGGCCAACATTTAAAGTATCCAACAACTGGGACTCCAGTTCTTTTTACAGACAATTTCAAACTATTGCAACATCAAGGTTCCCTGGGAAATCAAAATACTTTTCTCCTTCCAGCTCTATTGTATACATACAGGGCAAACAAAAGCAGATTCTTTTTATTCCTTTCCTCTCCTTCAGCTGTTCCTTATTATCACGTTAGTCTTCTTTTTCCTTTATACGAACCAGTTTGTAGGTCCTTTGGGAAAGACACCATTTTTCTACCTGTATTTGACAAGTTTCTAGCACAATGAGACCCAGATTGTAGCTGCATATGTAACACAAACAACAAGGTGTTATCATTTTCTTTTTTCCCTCATTAGAGAGGAGCTTATTGAAAAATCAAAGTCTTCCCTCTAATCATTTTCACTGTTAGCTGTAGGCAACATTTGTTGGATAGCAATTAAAATAATTTAAAAGTATCTAAATTTTGCATGCATATTGTTTCTTATTTTTTCACAGACTATTTGTTCTTCCCCCAGCTAAAAAGGTAATTGACATATTAGTTACATATTTATGCTGAAAAGCCTTTTTCCTCCCCTACTTTTAGAGAGATCAATTTTACATGCCATTATATCCATATCTATATTTATACTGAATAGATTTCAATTTCTTCTTCTTACCACATTAAGTTCAAGGATTTTAATAATGACATGCACTGAAAAAAGAGCTTTCTATCAGCCCTTCATTTCACAAGGCAGATGGATAAATTTCAGTTCTGGGAAATCACACTATTCTACTAAACATCAGTGATTCTTCCACTACAGCCACGAGACAGTACTTGACTTTGTAAAGTCAAGACCAAAGTGGTCACTTCTCATTAAGAGAGACATGCTCTGCTTTTCCGAAAACAAGGAGGGCCTAATGAAAACATCTAAGGGAAATGAACTGAAATATTCCTCTAACTCGCTGTGGTGCACATCAGCACTACCACATGCCATTCCCATCTTACTCATGTTGTCAGTCCTTATGAACTAAATTCTGCAAACCCATACATGGATAATTACTCTGAGCTCTTCAGACTGAGGCTATTCATGTGATTAAAGCAGCTCTCAACCAACTGATGGTGAGTAAAATTGTTGTAACATAATGTTACGTACTGTATTGTACATAACATTAATAATTTTATATTTTGTAATAGAAATGCATTTTTTTTAATAAGGTCATCTCTTAGAAAAGTTACTACTAAAATAAAAACAGATTTCTCTAGGACTCTATTTACAATATCAGACGAATCGCATGGGCACGACTCCACACTTTCATGAATGTAACCAGGGCAGTTATGCCCCAGAACTGAATAATAATTAAAAGCTAGATATTGGCAGCTTCAGGCTTGCTTTTCCACAGGAGCCTAAGGGGTAAATTTTAAAAGGCCACTTCATTACAGAAAGAACCTGCATCTGATCCCCAGAAAGGCACTCAAAACTAACATCTGTGTGGCAATGGCAAGGATGATCCACGTGAAGAGGACAAGCTTTCAAGCTGCCAACCATAAGGATTCCTAGAATAAGATTACAAAATATACAGGATTTTTTACATTTTCATCCATCTATCCCGCTAAGCCTTTACAGTGAAGGTGTACAATCTTCCTGATACCTTTACTGTGACCCTAACAAGAACTGCACATGACCCAGGGAGCTGAGGAGAAGGAGGAGGATCTGGGAGAAGCTTCCCCACAATAGACAACGGCTCTGCTGGTGGATGGGGCTGACCCAGGCACACAGCTGGACCCTGGCCCAGCCAGCACCCACTGACCTCAGCAGCCTCTGCACACCTTCTTCTGCTCAGACTTGGGGATTCAGGTTAGCTGCCACCTGAAGATCAAAGCCTTTTTACTAGCTATGTGGTATCACTTTGGCACAGGACCTCTGCCTACCAGCTCACAAAACAGAGGTTTGCTGCATTTTACATTTCCTGTCTTTTTTTCTGCAACCATAAGGGTTAGAAATCATTTTTTAAAAAACGAAAGCTGAGAATTGCAAGTCAGCATGCTTCTAGTTTCTGAAGCTTTTGTACTCTCAGTATCTTAGGACTAGAGTACTCACAAGTATCAAAAGAAAAATAAGTAATGATACTCTACAATATATTAAGGAGTCCTCTGGAGATAAGAAAGGGTCAGGACTTCATGATTTTTGTTTACTGAGCAATGGCATGTCAAAGCGCACAGCGAGCCTGGTAAGTATTGACTGAACTTAGAAGCACATGCAGAAACGTACACACACACAAATCACTAGGGAAAATACACTGCCAAACCGTGCAGAAACGAACCCAGCAGCTCGGGCACTTTGCTAAGCTCCGGGGCCACCATGGCCAGTAGTGCCAGCCTCGCAGGGGAAACATTCCCTGCTGCGTCCCAGAGCAAACCGCAATGCAGCGCACTGCTTGTGAGGATGCAAACTGACCCTTGGCAGATTACGTGCCCAAGGACTCTGCCTCTGCCTATGTTTAAGGACGGTGTCGGGAAAAACTCCAAGTTCAAGGGGATTTTTTCAAAAGAACAACAAAAAAATTGTTTGGATGTTTTGCTGGTAATAAAAAGTTACTCACAAAGTAACAGAGAGCAAACATTGCTTTGAAGAAAGGGAAGTCTGTTAAACAAAGAATCTTACCCTGCAGAAAGAATTTGTTTTTAACGCTAATGCTAACATTTAATTTTTTATAAGAAATCCCAGTGAATCTTCCCTTAAGACTCTTCAGCTCCAGGCAGGACAATTCTCTTTTTCCTCCCTGCCTGTTAACCTATTCTGTGGAACTTCTTTTGCTGGAAAGAAACAACTTTTACTCATGTTTTTTGCTTTCCTTTACTAGGCTCTTTATCACACTTTTATACAAGCCGTTCTCAGGCCCTGTAACAGCCTGTGCAGGTAAAACATCCAGATTTTAGTATTTTACTACAAGAAGCCAGCAGCTCCAAGAAACTAAAGAAGCCATGCTGAAACCATACATGACAATACTCACAACCTTTTATCTGTTATTTTAAAAGGTAAGAAAACAACACACAATATAGAAGCCACTTCTAAGGAAGATAAAGGAATGTATTTAATGTAGGCATCCTAGCATTCCGACACCTCCTTGGGTTTGGGGGGGGTAAAATTAAAAATCCATAGTGAGGCAGCTGCGGCAGCACAAAGCAGATGGATTGCACCTATTGCAATTAGGAGCATAATGGTAAACACAGATAGTGCTCCACAAAGAAAATGGGATGGGGGAGAGTAATCCAGGACGTAAGAAGTTTAGGAACTGATGATCTAGGGACAGTATCACAGAAGCATAAATGAGACTGCAGGGAGTAGTGCTCATCAAAACCAAAAGATTTTGCAGGCAGTTGAACATAGGCTTAAATTCAAGTATTGGAACCATCTCACAGAAGCCAATAGCTATTAGACAGGAACACAGTGCTTGAACACCTTGGCATGATGACTGTCTATTTTTCACAAGTCTCTGGAGGAGCACCACCACAGAGTAGTTCCAGAGATCTGCAAACTGATCACTACCATAGGTCATAAATCCATACGGGACAGCAAAAAATGCCTCTCACCGTTCTTTGGAATGACGTTACTTCAAGCAGAAGTGGTGAGTGCACGGTGGGCACTTCTGCCCTGGCGGGACTTTACCTGTGAACACAGCAGTTCTGACCCCAGAACCAAGCTGCTGAGAAGAATCTCCGTGCTGTGTATCCTCTCGTACTCCTTGCTGTGAAGCCAGCACACTGAGAGCCAGGTGAGAGCCGCGGTGCCAGCCAGCACAGACAAGCCTTGTCAGCAGTGCAGGGGAGCAGGAAAGCAGGAGTGTCTCACCCATCCACAAGTAAGCCATTCCCCTTTGCTGTTGCCCACGGGAATACATGAGGGTTGAGGGGCATTTCCTTCCCAGGGGTGTTCCCCACCGGGCAAAGGCAAAGCCACCGGCTGCACCAGGCATACAGGCCTTAATGAAGAATCATCATGAAATTCAGGTCCAGCTGCTCAGCACTAGTCCCACAATGCAGGACATGTTTTTCCTATTTATTTTCTAACTCAGATTTTACCTGTAAAACGGTAACTCTAAGGCAGTTTCTCAATCTCATCCTTAGTTCAGGTAGCATACTCACAAAGAACATTTTCCTATAAAGAAGTCTACAACTTTCAATTGCAATTTTAACACTAGAGCAGCCTAAAATGTGTTTTCCTGTGACAACTGTTTCAGGTACCTTAGCAAGATCAGGTCTGTGACACATCACAACCCCAAAAGCTTCCCACCTAAGACTAAGGATGGAACAAGTAATCCATCACAGACTGTGACACATTCCCCAAAACACACATACACTCAAAACCTTAAAGCGGTGTCAGAATGTTTATTGGAGAGGACAATCTAACTGGCTGAACCAACCTGAGGAGCTGGTAACTTTTAACATAAGCAAACAGAGATACTGTAAACTTGCTGTGCATGGAAACTGTGTTTATACATAAATCGGACTTGGAAGACTGAAATAATTTAATAGAAAAATATATCTTACGTCCACAGGAGCTCTGAATGACCTCAAGATCATCCTCAAAAAAAACAGAAATAGAGGGATGGATCCAATGATACAAATAGAGTAACACAAATATTCTCAAAGTCAGCTAATAAAATACCTTTAGTTGCCTCTTTGTTATGATATATTTGCAAATATACTTTTAAAACCACATTTGTCGGTCCACCAAACATTTTGTCACTTGAGTTATCAGAACTGATGGAAAGCCTTCTGCAGTGTGAGTGCTGCCCCATTTACTATTTGGCTTTGTAATTCCTGGATCTGTTCTTTCCAGCCATGCTGCTAAAATTCTTACAATGACATGACAAGACAGTAAACTTTCTTAGTGATGCAATGGCAATAGATTAGAAGAGAAAAAAAGAAACAGATGCAAGAACAATAGAATATTTTGGGTTGGAGATGACCTTAAAGATCATCAAGTTCCAACCCCCCTGCCATGGGCAGGGACACCTCCCACTAGACCAGGTTGATCGAAGCAGCCTGGCCTTGAACCCCTCCAGGGATGGGGCTTCCATTAACTTCTCTGGGCAACCTGTTCCAGTGTCTCACCACCCTCACAGTAAAGAATTCATTCTTACCACCTAATCTAAATCTCCCCTCTTTCAGTTTGCAGCCATTATCCCTCATCCTATCACTCCACTCCCTGACAGAGTCCCTCCCCACCCCTCCTGTAGGCCCCCTTTAGGCAGGAAGGCCATTATAAGGTCTCCCCAGAGCCTCCTCTTCTCCAGGCTCCCCAGACCAATCCTATCTTGGTTTGAAGTAAAACAGAACCAAGTTTCTGTTCAGTAATTTTTCTTCTTAGCTAGGCCTCTTCTAACTCTCTGAAATTTACAGCATATTGTGGAGAAAGCTGTTCACTTTTACAGTGACAAGACCAATGTTTACACTTCGTGCCAAGGAATGGTATGCAGAGAGGTTATTGCTTATACTTATTGCTATAACCAAGGACAGCAAATTTCATTATTTGCCTTGTCAGAGGGTTGGAAAGAGAAAAGTGTAGAGGGGTCCCACCTGCAGCGCAGTGCAGACAGGAGATATGACCCAAAACTGACTAACAGGCATTCTGTCCCACCTGCCCCACGCTCAGTACAAAAGCTGAGGGATCAAATGGCCAGCTCTTTTTCCTCAATGGCTGACACCTGAAAAGAACTCTGTTCATCTGCCTTTTATCCCAATGCATGCTTTCCCGACTCCAGAGCCGGAATCCAGTTCCCATCTGTCACTGAGCCCAGTCTGGGACTTCCCCAGTGCCTGCTGGTGACATCATCCTGGGAGCTTAATCTGGTTTTGTATCTATTTCATTATTTCCTTTTATTTTTATTAATATTTCATTGAAGTAGTTTATTTCCTTCTAAACACATAAATCTCTCTCCTCTTTCTCTCCTGCAGCAAAAAAAGGGGAGAGCATCTGTTGCCATCATAGGCCAATTCAGCCTAAACCCCAACTCTCTTAGCTCGCCTTCACAGCAGAGGTGCTCTAGCCCCCTGATCACTTTTCTGGCCCTCCACTGGACCTGTTCCAACAGGCCCATGTCTTCCCCGTGCTCAGGACTCCCAAGCTGAACACAGTTCTCCAAGTGGGGTCTCACCAGAACAGAGGGGCAGAATCACCTCTCTCACACTGCCAGCCACGCTTCTCTGATGCAGCCCTGGCTGCGCTGGCTTTCTGGGCTGCCAGCACATATTGCTTCTCACTCACTGACACCCTTAAGTCCTTCTTCTCAGGGCTGCTCTCACTCCATTCTCTGCCCAACCTGTATTTTTGACTGGGATTGTCCCAACGCAGGTACAGGAACCTTGCACTTGGCCTGGCTGAACTTCGTGAGGTGGCATGGGCCCACCTCTCAACCCTGTCCAGCTCCCTCTGGATGGCATCCCCTTCCTCTGTGCAGTCAATACAATGAAAAATACTTTATTCATATAGCAACTAAAATAGCTGTATACTAGAACATCTGCATGGAAAGCGAACACATATCAGAGAGAGATAATGACCATGATAAACTGTGAGCTCTCTTGCTCACAAATCCAGAAAATCATTATCAGGATATTAAAACATCAAGGGAAATATAACCACAATAATGATCAAAACTCCTACAATAATCAGGAAAAGAATAGATATACTAGTGACTTGTTTGCAAAAAATTAAGTAAAGGGAGAGTGGGTAACTGTATTGTAACTTTACTAGTGAGAACAGTCAAGTGAAACTGCATTTATTTTTCTGCCATGGGCTGGAAGCGTGGCCATGACTGGAATGTGAATCAGAGGGAAAATCTGAGAAGTACCAAGTAACACTGCAGGTTACCAACTGCCGTGGTGTTTATACCTGCATTTCTACACCACTCACACAATTCCCATTTTGACGTGAGAACTCTATTCAGGCAGACATAACAGACTGAACAGCAAACTCCTCATCCTACTGAACTCGATGTATGGACAGGATCAGGGCGACCTGTGGCAAATGCAGCACGTACGCTACATCAGTTCTTCAGAGAGGGCCTGGTTTAGTGCAAGAGCATCCCATGTACACCAGAACGTCGTGGTGTGCTGCAGTGTGTGCGAACACCCAACCCCTGGAGAACATTTGCCAAACTTTTGAGAAAACAGCACCACAAACAGGAGTTTTCGCGGGGTAAAGGCCCCTGTGCACTGCTGCCGGAGGGCGACACAGAATCATAAGATGGTCAGAGTTGGAAGGGACCTTAAAGATCATCCAGTTCCAACCCCCCTGCCATGGGCAGGGACACCTCTCACTACAGCAAGTGGCTCCAAGCCCCATCCAACCTGGCCTTGAACCCCTCCANATTTGGGCTCTTCTGGGAGGGCAGAGAAGGCCCGAGCTCCCTCCCGTCACCTCGGGCGCTGCCTTCAGCGGGGACCGCGCCGCGCCCTGCCCGCATCGGCTGTGCCCGGCCGGGCCCTGCCCGCCGCCCTCGGCCTGGCCGCTAGCGGCTGCGCACGCCTCTTCCCTTCCTCCTCCTCCTCCCCCGTCGGCGATGGAGGCCATCGAGGAGCTGGAACTCAAACCCTGCACCTCCTCCCTCTACCTGCGGCCCTTCCGCCTGTCTTACCGGCAGGTGAGTGGCACGGCCGGCTCACCCCTGGCCGCCTGCCCAGCCCCTTCCCTCATGGCTGGCCCTTCCCGTCCCGTCCCCCCGCCCCTTTCCCCCGCCGCGGCCGAGCAGCGGGGCCGCGAAGGGGCTGGAGCCCGAAGGAGGAGGCCCCTCCGCCAGCCCGTCACCCCCTGCGGCCGCCATTTTCGGACAGCGGCCCTGTCGCCTCAGGAGCCTGCGCCTCCGACTGATGGCGCCCTCCCGCACCCCCCCCAGGCGGCTGCTCTGCCCTTCGGCCACCCGCCTCAGCCTTCCCTGGCCAGCGGGGAAGGCGGAGCTGGAGGCGGGGAGCGGCGGTAGCCCGAGAACGCGGGGCTGCGGGGGGAACCGTCGCGGGAGGTGGCAGCGGCTCCAGTAGCAGCCTTTCAGTATCTGAAGGCAGCGTACAGGAGAGCTGGAGAGGGGCTCTTTGTCAGGAATTGCAGTGACGGGACAAGGGGTAATGGTTTTAAACTGGAAGAGGGGAGATTTAGATGAGATATTAGGAAGAAATTCTTTGCTGTGAGGGTGGTGAGACACTGGAACAGGTTGCCCAGAGAAGCTGTGGCTGCCCCATCCCTGGAGGGGTTCAAGGCCAGGCTGGATGGTGCTTGGAGCAACCTGGTGTGGTGGGAGGTGTCCCTGCCCAGGGCAGGGGGTTGGAACTGGATGATCTTTAAGGTCCCTTCCAGCTCTGACCATTCTGTGATTCTATGATTCTCTCCAGTGGGCGCGCCGTACGGCCGGGTGCCCCCTGCCCCAGCGGAGTTTGGGGCTGCCTCCTCAACCTCCTGCAGGTTTAGGGGTTCACCTTTCAGCGGAGCAGCTCTCGTGTGGGCCTTGGTTTGGTGCTGAGTTTGCAGCTGGAGCCCCATCGTTGCTGGGCAGCTCTGAGCGCAGCGGGAGGGCTCAGCTGCCAGGCCAGCCTCAGCTCCAGCAGGTGGGGAGTAGAGGAGGAAAGCCTCTCCTCGCCATGTTTGTGTGTATGTGAGTCGCCTTTCACAGGGTGCCTGAGAACTGGTGACCTCTCAACAGTGGTGTGAAAGGAAAGTCACTGCATGAATCATAGAATCATAGAATGGTTAGAGTTGGAAGTGGCCTTAAAGATCATCAAGTTCCAAACCCCCTGCCGTGGGCAGGGACACCTCTCTGTAGAGCAGGTTGCTCAAAGCCCCATCCAGCCTGGCCTTAAACACTTCCAGGGATGGGGCATCAACAACTTCCCTGGGCAACCTGTTCCAGTGCCTCAGCAAGTTCTGCCTGTTCATTTTCTGCCAGCGAGGTCGTGCACAAAGTCTGCAGAGGACACGGCATTGGCCAGCCCAGGGTGAGCTTCTAGCAAGGTTAGAGGGGTGGAAGTGGAAATGCAGAAGAACTGACAGCCCTAGAAATGCGTACTGCAGACCACATCTTTTTTTACTCCTTCTTTGCTTTGTTTCTATACACATTAGTTGGAAAGGCAGAAGAGGGGATGTATATGGAGAAGGTATGTTTAAGTCCAACAGTGAGATAAAATACAGGAAAGGAAAGGCAAGTTCAGATAGTCTGCACCAAAGTGTATGTGTTGATATATTTTTCTTTAATATACTTTGTCCGTGATTATCTTAAAGAAAACTCTCTTTCCATTTGTTGGGATGAGTAAAACATTTTGATTTATGAACAGCTGAAAGCTTTACACTGAATTAATTAATTATTTTTAGGTATCAGAAGAAAGCCTAAAGAACATTCTTTCATGTTCTGAATTTTTGCTGGCTTAGTTTATAAGTGAGAAGTCTTACTTCTTAAATTCATTTTCATTTCTGAGTCATGCTCTATTTACATGAAAAATGGGTTTTAATTAAAATGTACGAAACAGTACTACAAAATAACATTTAATTGAATTCAAGTGCTTTAAATGTGATGGGTATGGTGAAGAAGAAATACGAATGTGCTTGGTCACGTGCTGTGATCTAGCAGAGGCCAGCATTGCCCCCAGGAGAAGTAGACTTGCTCTTTCTGGACATTTTTCTACTTTCTCTCCTTGTTCAAGTGTTTGTGCAGCACCATCGTGAGCTGGATCAAGAGATCTAGTCCAAACAAGGTCTCCAGTTCAAAGGCTTATGCTGGCAGACAGGAGGTGGTGATGTGGTAGTTGGGAAGGAGTGTTTGGAGGCTGGTTGATGGCAGACATTGCTTCTCTTGGTCACAGCACTGTCTTAAAATGAACATGAAAATGTAGTTTAATATGTCATCTCTACAGAAGCTGGCTTGTATCCAGCCTGCTGACAGCATAAACTCAACGAGTGCACAACTGCACCTGACCTGTATGTAGGGAGACAGGCCCTGTGTGTATAAAAAACACACTTTGCATTTAAAGACTTACTAACCAGAGGAAATGCTAGATGTTTGTAGTCATTTGACTAATTGTTTGAAAGGTATTTAGGCCTTCTGAAAACCCCACAAGTACCTAAGCAGTTAAGTGTCTTAAATCTAAGGGAGTTAGGTGCCTGCTCTGCTTAAGAATTTTTGAAAATTCCACCCCTTATCTAAAACTGAAAATTACTTCTGAAATCTAGTGGTTTACGCTGAGTAGATCTTTCCCTTGTCCAACATTTTTTCATTCATCAGCTGGAAAAAGGAAAGAAACTTTCCTAATTCATGTTTTATCTTAGAGTAAAAATAAAATTACTGCTTTTCTGTACAAACAGGAAATGGAAAGAATTTTTACATACATGTGATTACAAAATTATTTCTAAACATTCATGAACACAGTACAGCTTTCTTTTGTAGACATGTCATCATGAACGTCTATGTTACAGCATTGACTCTTAAGACATTTCATGTAAAAATTGTCCTGTATGTGTGGAGGTAATTTGGATCCCATCACTACAGCTAAAACAGTTTAAGTTTTCAACAGTTAAACATAAATTTAGATAAAGGTGATTTATATTACAGTTTACCTTGCAAGTCTGGTTTTATCCATTCCACCTGCAGGCCACTGAGTTGTAAACCATACTTGCTCTAGCGGGTTTGCAGAACACCAGGAATCTGCAAGACATCAGAACGGGATCTTGGAGGGCGCTGAAATCTAAACAAGCGCTGAGGGAACACTGTTGTAGGCCCACACAGGTTACACATCTGAAGATTTGCTGTGCGGGTGGTGAGGCACTGGAACAGGTTGCCCAGAGAAGCTGTGGCTGCCCCATCCCTGGAGGGGTTCAAGGCCAGGCTGGATGGGGCTTGGAGCAACCTGGTTAAACCTGGTGGGAGATGTGATCTTCAAGGTCCCTTCCAACTCCAACCATTCTATGATTCTATGATCCTATAAAATTGTGGTCACACTTGATCAAGAATGGAGCCAGAGACTCAGAGGGTTGTCTGCCTGTTCATCAGAGGCACTTAACAGATTCAAAACTGTAGCTCTGAAGATCAGGTTAGTGTTTTGTCCAGCTGAGTATTTTCCTTGGGTATCTGGACGTTCAGACAAGGAGATGTGGACACACAGAGGAACAGAGTTGTAAATACTTGAAAATCAAGTCAGGCTGATACCATCATATTAGACAGAACTTCAGCAACATATTTCTAGGTTTGTGCTTGAATGCTAAGTTCCCCTTGTTTCAAGAGAGCTTGAGTTGACCTTTGGATTGGACCTCTTGCATTTGATAATGAAATATTATTCCAAAAGGTCACAAGAAAAAAATGTAGGTTCCTGGCTATTTAACTGTAGTAAGGATTATCATAATTCTTAGGAATTCCTGAAGTTACAGCAGTTTGTGCCCTGGTGGATCTGCTCTTCTAATAGAGAGGGTCATGAGACCTTTTTATATGAGGTCTTTCATCTTGCTCTTCCTCTGCCCACCCATATTGTTTTAAATAAAAGTAATGAGCACTGCGTGTTTATTATTTATATTATGAAGCATAAAAGTGCACACCCTTCTGAAAGAATTTTAGGTTTTGACCCACGTGGATGAAGGAAGTTTGGTGTTAGGCATCCAAGTTTTGGGGAGCAGCCTGGTTCTACAGACAGATTACGGTACCAACCACTTTTTAAAGTTATTTGTTCTGTCTTTGTAAGTGCAGAGGTAGAAATGGAAGTGCAGTAAAAGGAGCTGTGGAATTCAGCAGGCAGTATGCAGATTTGGCTAGGGCCAATGTGGAGGGGTAGAGTGCAGCTTCAAACTGTGCTCTTGAAAACAGACATCTAGCAGCTCCTCAAAGTGGAGCTCACTTTCTGCTTGGATTTTTCAGCCGCCAACCCTTTCCTCAAGATGGGGCTCTCAGTTAAGCCAGACACCTTATTTCAAATGGGGTGGCCTGAGGGTGAGAGACGGACCAAGTACCTCACACAGCCTGAGGAATATCCTTTTAATTTTGGCAGTAGGAATCCTGTTTACTTATTTTTGTTCTGCTTGGTATTGAAAGAAGGTAATTCATTTATCTCACATATAGGTGCCATAGCTATAGCTGCATATGTCGTTGATAGCATCTGGTTGGTTTGAATGTGTATTGCCCCTCAAAATGCAAATTGATTTGTTGTCTAAGGTGGCTTTTTTTTTTTAAAACAAACAAACATGTATCACCTCCTGAAGAAATGGCTTCTATACCAGAACTCCATGGTAAATCTCTTTTCGCTTTTTCCTGTTGAAGTTTTTCTGCTTTTCATAAATAATTTATTCAAGAGACCAGAGGGATGGCTAATGAGAGATTAACTCAGTGCCCAAGGGCTAGGGCATTTCCCTGGGATGTGGTAGAGTCAGGCTGCAGGATCTTGCTTCAATTAATACTGCTTTCCACATCACAAGAGAGTGTGCTCACTGCTGGGAAAAACATTTGTGTGTAAATCTTCAGCTTTTATGTATGTTAGCCAGGCACTGACCTATATATTAGATAAAAAAAAAACAAGTTTAAGAATTCTGCTGAGACTAAGTCATAGAGTAGACTGTAATAATTGAGCAGAGTTTTTAGGATTTTGAGCAGCATTAAGTATCCCAATGGGGATCTGGATTCAATGTAGTCTTCTTAATCAGCACTCGAGGAGGGATTTCAGTAGTTCTACATGTTGGATTTGAACACGAATACAGGGCTCTGACAAACAGAGGTCTGGTGAATCTCGATGCAGTAATTTAAGAAGTTACTACATGCAGTTTTTGGTTCCCTTGCTAGTGGTTTTTACTCTCTGAGAATCAGCAGAAAGGAAAGTAGTTTTGCTTGAGCTGTTACCTTGCTGTTCCAGTTCTAACTCACCTTCATCAGTCCTTTAAACTAGATTATTGAGCTTTCCAAGGCTAAGTGAAGTGCCTTTGCATGTTCTTTTTGGTGACCTCTGCTGGGGACAGTATCCTTCAAGGAGAGGCAGAGCATCAGCTGGGAGGAAGCATCTAGCTGGGGGAATGATATTCTAAGTTGGTACAGACACTTTTTGCCCAGAGCTCACATATCAAAGCCTTTGTGGATCAAGCCCAGACTCCTATGGCTTTGTTTTTGAAGGTTATTCTGGCAAGGGAGCTCTTGCCACTGTTTCCTTGCGTTGTATAAACATATGTGCATTCTACCCAGGAACTTCAGAAGTTTGCTACTAAACTAATGTCAACTGTCAGTAATTTCCCCAGTATGTATTTAAGTGAGTTTGTATTTCAGATCTGTGGCATGGTGAATGGGCATTTGTTTCAGTAATGTGGGATAAACCTCAAAAACTCCATGCATCTTGACTGAACTATGCAGTCCATAGTGGTGAATTGGAACCTTTTGTTCTTTTGTGAGCTTCATGTTCCTTGCACACTTCAGAGTAGTCCAGTGCCTGGGCACCACACTTCCTCTATTAATTTAATGTTTAGAATAATTATTTTAAAGTTAAACATGAAAAATGCTCCCTTTGATTTCATTTTAATGCATGATGTTTACATCATGTGTTAAGGGAATTCAGTTATAATCTCTGAGTTTTACAGTCATTCTGCAGTAATTTTCAAGGCTGTTGTTGATTTTAACACATCTTGAACTTTGTAATGGGTGGAAAATGTACTTCAGGAGCAGTGAAGAAGAAATTTCTTATTTCTAATCTTCGATTTGCTGCTTTGCTTTCTGTTGTGACCATAAGCAACCACTCTGTTCCTGTGCCTTGCAATTTAACTGTCTTGGAGTTGTCATGAAGATTAAAACCCTGATTCTGTGTATACATGGAGAGGGAAGTGAGGCCAGTGTCATTAATGTCACAAAAACTCTGAATGTGAAAAAAGCAAAGTGGTGCTGTGTTACAGTAATACTAAGAATATGATTTTACATTCAGAATTTTATTTATTTTATATTTTTTTTAATACTGTAGTAGCAAAATGAATGTGCCCAGCTGCCTGAAATATTCTCTGGAACTTCCGCCTGCTTTTTTATAAACATAAAACATTCTTTTCTATTTTGACAGTTAAAAATGGTGCTGTTAAGGGAGTAAACAGATTTTTAACTTACCTGTTCAAACAAGCAGGTCTTCTGTTGAATCTTCAAAGTACTAGGAAATATGCTACCAAGTCATACATTTGCAGTTCATTCTTTCCAAAGCGGTAGTGCAAGAAAAGGAGATGCCATTTCCACTGCAAAATGTCTCATTTTCTTCAGCTTGTCACCTCTGAAGTTGTGTCAGTATATAGAATGAATCTGAAATGCAGACATACCGCTTCTAGCTCAGGACGTCTCCGAGCTGCAAACTGCAGGAGGCCGAGAGTATTTTAACAGTATATTTTTCCTTAAGCATCTTTGCTTCTGTTAGAGGTAGGATCCCGGATGAGACAGATTTCTGGTCTGAATGCTCCGGTGCTAACCGGGAATTATGTTTGAAGTGCAGTATAATTCTTTTATATGGGTGAAAGAAAAGAAACATGAAGTTTTTGCAATAACAGCACCAGTGGGTTAAATACCAAGGTTACATAATTTCCTTTGAGAGAAAGGGTGTTCTTTGTAATTAGAGCACATTTTTAAGAAACTAAATGCAGGAATCTAGGTGTATCTGCTGCTGGCTCTGCCATATACTTTGAATTCAACTCTGGAAATGTATACAAGTTATTTTTGTAGGAGACAATTATGAATTATTAAAGGAGGAAATGAGAAGAATTAGTAAGGGTTGTAGTTGAAAAGAACGCTACTTGTTTTTGTGTCAGTGAATATTATTTTGTGTTAGTCTCAATTGCTTTATCCAGCATGCTTTGACAAGAGAATGTAGTGTTCTTTGAAGTAAATACATGAAAAGTAGTTTGCAGTGACAGAACTTCACGTTTTTAGGTCAGTCATACTACGATTTAACAAACTTACGGCTGCAAATGTGACTTATTGGAAAGGATAAGGCTCTGTCGAGCATCTTTTGTAGCATCCTTGCACAGAGCTCAGCTGTCTCTACAGTTGCATAAATGAACATTAAAATCTGTCATCAATAGCCAGACTGCTTGGGTTACTGTGCAATAGCTATGGAGTGAAGACTGAGTAATAGGAGCAGGTCTGTAAATCGCAGTTAGCTTAAACCAGTGTTTTCAAGTTCTGATATGGATCTCATTGAGAGCCACTGGATTACTTGTAGGTCATCTACGTGAGTCAACTAAGAAAAGCAGTTCAACTACCAACAGTTTGGAATGTGCTACCAAAGTGTGCAGCTTAACTGGGAGATGTTTCCAGGTCTGCAGATGAAGAGGTTGAGAACCATTGGCTTTGGCAATACCACTCCAGTAACTTCATCTGCAAGGGCTTGTCTACACAGGACTTTCCTGATTAATTCGGTGTCTCATTCTACAACAAAGAGTCTCATTCTGTTTATGTTAAACCATTTTCAAAGTACTATTGCACTTTGAATTCTTACCCTGCCTAAATCCATGTTAACTTTCCAGTGCATGCCCTAAGGGAGCAGTAAACTAAACTGAATGACGGTATCCGCAGAGGGGTTTAACTGGCAGAATTCAGGTTCATCAAGGTACTTATTTCAGATTCTTTTTCTTGATGTCCTGGTATAGACAAGCCCTAAGAATGAAAGTGGTTTAGTTCTAAGTGAATAAAACATATTATAAAATCTGTCACTGGGATTTTATTATATTTTTGTGTGTCTGTGAAATAGAACTACTGCAGGGTATAAACTAGGAATTTGGGGGTTTTTTGGCTTGTTTGGTACCGTCTCTTTTGTAGTAATTGTAGTTAGACCTGAGAAATAAAATAGTGTTCGTGTTCTTTGAGAACTAAATGCTTTATTTGTTTTTCAGTTTGGATCAAAATACATATATTTGCTTAAAAAGCAGAAACTTCTTTTTCCCAGTGTAAAAAAATCTGTCATTTGAATCATAATTTCGGCTCTGACATTAAGTGTATTTGTATGTTTTAAAGCAGATGAGCATTGTAACATTTAAACTGTTTACAGCAAATCTCACTGTTATGGAAATTAGACATTTTCTGTAAATAGGAATATTCTTTAAAATGTCTGGGTTTGATGATCTTTGTGACATGAAACTATACTTTATTATATTCCTGAAAATACAAATATATTTTAAATAACAATTTTACCTCAGCTGTTGCCTATTTTAAAATGCATTTGTATTTTCAATTGGAACTCGTAAAAGGTTACCTCCCGTGCTTTGGAAACTCTGCAGAAGTTGATGTTGCATAAATAAGCATTTTTTGCACAGCAGGCATGTAAAGCTAACTGCCCTTTTGATTTGCATTCAGTTTAATTATTCTTCATAAGTTTTAACTAAAACAAGGTAAAGAACTTAGCTTTTGGGTACCGTCCTTGAGACACTGATAAAAATCTTGTTAATATAGTAACACTGAAGTTTACTGAAGTTTAAACAAAGTAAAGCTCAGTTTTTCTTTGTGGCCAGCTTGTGTCACACTAAAGCCCTGATCAAAACAGCATTAATTATTTGTTTCACAAGGCGGTCGCTGTGTCAAAATCCTTTAAATACCTCTTGGAGCTGAGAGGGAATCTCACAGGCCTGTGACACAGCAGCTGGGCTGGACATGGGCTGATGCCCCATCTGACAGGTTGTTGGATTAGAAAGAATATCAAAGGCAGCGAGTGAGATTAGGGAGAAGTGCCCATCTGACAGGAGTTTGCAGCAAGGGAGAACAGATGATGAACAATGGGAGCGGGGTGCGGGGGACAAGGGGTGAGAAGGCCATGGGAAAAGTGTGGCAGCAATCACCAAAGCTCCAGGTTGCGGAGCCTCATGAATGAGGCAGGAAATGGGATTTGCTGGGACAGATGTGCTGAGCGGTGATGAATGCATTATAGGGAAATGAGGCTGAACTCCTGAAGGTGAGAGATGTTCTTTTGCTGAAAACAGAAAATACTGGGCGGTGGCTGAGGGGACAGGGAGAGAAGTAAGCTTTAATACTTGAAAACTAATACAGAAAGAAGTAATGATGATGGTAATTTTAATTAAATGGTTATTCCGTGGTAGCATTCCTGACAAACTGTAGGTCAGGTGCTGCTAGCATACGGTCTTACAGTGCTGTTACATTCATAGTATTGCAAGTGTTTATTTGAAACCAAAAATGGCACAAATGGTGGAACAGTCTGAATGTTAGAACAGCCTGACTGGGGGCTCTGGCTGCATAATGCACAGATTCTCTCTCTGGCCTGTATTATACAGCACTCACAGACTGTGTGTTTGACCCCGCCACCGCTTCAAAGAGAATTGTACTGCCTGATCTTGGGAGGTCCTTTTAGCCTTAAATTCTGTAAAGTGAATGTATGCTTGTAGAAAATTAAATATAACTGTTCCTGTTCCTTAGGATATTGTTTCTGTCTTTAGTTGATATTCTTGATGGATCCTTTTCCAATATTTGTGATATAATTTTCTCAGCCAGCAGAAACTTTTTTGTGTGTTTACTGATTGGACTGTATGTCAGTTCAGTGACAGAATTTCTTCTGCATTTTTTGATTTTTGGGGTTTTTTTTAATTTTTAAAGAAAATTTCATTTTAAAAAACCTCACATTAACATTTTAATAGGGTATTGCTTTGGCAGAAGAGGGAGATGCAGAAAGTATGATTGCTGACTTTGCTCTGAGAAAGCATCAGTAAGATTTATCCTCAGACAGCTAGAAGTTTATTCCACAATGTATTCTGCCAGTTTGTTTTACATATATGAGCTTGCTAAAAAAAAGTTGAAACACAACCTGTGAGAGTCACCAACTGGAAAACACAGAGCTCAGTGGTGTAAGGACAAGAGGTGACTTTGCTGTAATGAGAATACCAACCATCTGTCTCTCCTGACCTTCAATCTCTCGCATGTGCTGCCCCTATCCTCAAGATAAGGAGACATGTATCTGGCCTCCTTCAGTCCCTGTTCGCTCCTGGCCATGTGTATTGTGACTGTAGCTCTAGTTTTTAAAGAACAAGGGATTGTAATGAGTATCTGGGGTGAATAGATATGTCCCATATCCCTGCTTCATGGAAGTAGCTGTTTGTGTTAGTGGCATCACTTTGGTACAGCAGTTGGATAGTCTGTAGAGCTCCGGACCTGCAGAAGTTCCACAGTATTAGTGATCAACAAAGGTTGTCCTTCAAGTTGCCATGATAATCAAGAAAGAAAATGGTGAACGCAGCAAAACATAGATAAAAAGAATATATTTTACTGATTTCAAGCAGCATAAGTGGCATCCTGATAGTTCTGTTTTCCATAAAACTTTGATTTCTAGATTTGCATGAAACTGAAGAACTTACCATTACTTACAGGCAATTCCCGTTCTGAAGAGTGGTTGAAGATTATTTGCAGTTGGCTTGCATAGTTCTTTAGTTTATGTCCCAAGATTTAAGCTGTTTACAGGGTCACTGCCATTATTAAGGTTTCAGAATTAGTGAAGTAAAACGTAGAACTGTGTATGAATTACTAATCAATTAATCATTAATTAATTAAATTAATTGAATGACAGTTGTATATGACTTTTAAGGAACAGGTACGTTTCTCTGTACCAGTGCACTCCCTGGAATAGATGACAGGTTAGAAGACGTTTTCAGGTTACTTTTTGAATCTTTTTGTAAATTTCCCAAATCTTTTGAATTTTTTCCCAATGGGAAGATACGAGGAGACAACCACCACTTTGGGAATTACATTTCAGTTGCGTCTATCAAAATTGAGGGCTAAAAGAGAAATTAAGAATATAGCAAAACCCGGAGCTTGTTGCATCTGTCACTTTGAACTGATTTGGGGGAGGTAGGGAGGGAAGAAAGGAGAGGATGAAAAGCCCTGAGGATCTTTGTGAGGAGGGCCTGTGAGAAAGTCTTGGGAGAAAAATCTAAAGATTGTTCCTAAGCCTTGGCTTCTGTTAGCCCCCTGCTGCTGTTCTGCATCAAGTTGTTTTAAAGGCTTTCAAAGCAAGTGAGCGGAAAACGGCTTCTATGGAACTTTGAGGAGGCTGAACTGAAAATTGTCATCGCTTCATAAGTGAAACACATCAAAGATTGATGAAAGAATTGCTTGTTAAACACATTGTAGATTTTAATTTAAAAAATGGGAGGTATCATAAAAGAGACATCACATCATCATAACTACCTACGGGTGAAAACAGTGGCTTGTCACCTCAGGAACCTGGGTTAAGTGTCCCTTTTGTAGCCTTTGTGACCCTCTGTGTGTGCACATATGTGCAAGATTATTGTTTTTCCCAAGATTATTTTTTTCCTAACATGCCAAGGGAGAAGTACACAAGCGTAAAAATACAGGTGGTGGTTACTGTGCTTTTTGATTTTCTTTTCCCTGCATTTAGGGATGCCTTCTTCTGGTGTTTTTAACTATCTAGTGCTTCAACTTCTGAAATGTATTTCTGAAACATTTTTCTTTGTGTTGCGGTGTGTAAGATACGTTCTGTGTGTTCAGTTTGTGCAAACTGCATTAATGTATCATCTAATAAATACATGTTTCTTCTGCAACCTCGTCCTCTCACTTTCCTCTCCTCTTCCCACCTTCTTTTCCCTCTGTGGTCTAAAAACACACACAGTGTGTTACTTTAGGTTTGCATGGTAGATGTAATTAAAAAAAAAAAAAAAGTGAAAAAAAATGTGCGTAGAAAACATTTCCACTGAGACTTTGAGCTTCATTTTTTTAAGCCAAATGCTTGTTCTGATACGTTCTGCTGCATGTGGTCAAGGTGCATATTTAGTAAGCAAATACAACGGTTGTTTTAAAAGGCTAGGAGTCCTCAGTAGGCTGATAAATGGCACCATCCGTTATTAACTTTCCATCTTAAGATTTCAGAAATGTTCGGTGTTGTAGTTTCAGTTTTAATGCATGAGTCCTTCCTGGAGTTAAACAGCTACATCTCTGCACAATTCGGACTCTAGATCTGTTTCCTAATGTAGAAAATGCTTTTTTTCCAAAATCCTAATATGGGATGACTGCAATTACTGGCTTTTCTGCACGATATACATAGAAAAGGTCTATATCGTCAAAAAACCTAACTTCATGTGAGTGATTCTGTAAGACTTTCATAATGTACAGGATCACTTAAGCTAGGAGTAGGAATATTGACTATGTAATCAACTACATAGAGTTTGATAACTTGGTGTTAGTGTTTTAAGGATTCTTGTCAGTGAAATTTGTCATTTAGCTGATGTTTTAATTATTTTTATTAGTTATAATAGTTATTTGTGAACTCGGAATGGATGTCGCATTTTGTTTTGCTGCATGGAAATGCTCTAGGCTAGAAACTGTTCTGGCCAGCCAGCAGGATCCTTAGCACGAGTTTTTATAAACTTTGGAAATTCCAGCCCTGCTGAATATAATGGTATTTTTGCGAGGCTGGGTCTTCACTTGTATTTCTTCTACTTAATCCTAGTTTAGGCAAAGTCTAGAGCAATTTGACTAACAGGTTTTGTTTTTTTTTTTTACATAGAAAGTGTTTGGAGTTGCAGCAGTTAGGTGCTTTTTGTCCAGAAATTATATGTTCTGACAAACTGAGCTGGAAGTCAAGATGTGGAATAAGTAAGGGAAACAGGTAAATTTATATATTAAGTATAGCATCGTAAATAATTTAAAAAAATATTTAGGATATGAACTTTTATAGCTCTTGTCTATATTTTTATCTTGAACTGCTGAAATAAACTATCACTGTTGGCTTCATTCAGTTTTGTTTTGGCTTTAAGACCTACCTTTATTATTATTTGGCCACTTGTTGAGATTTTGAAGCAGCAGGGTTAGAAAAAAAGTTGGCTATCAAACCTTTGGGCAAATCTGTGTCAGAATTTCCTGTGTGTGTCTGCAGTTGGCACTCTGCTTTCAGCACTGTAACATTGACACTTTAAAATATTGGACTTGATAAGCAGTTTCTGGCTTACTTTTGTCTGACTTTTTGCAGTGACATTTCCAAAGCACTACGTTTTGTACGGCCTCCAATTTCTGTGTAACTCATCTGATTTGTGCTGCTCAGATAGGTTAAAGAATAACATGAGATTATTGGCCTCCAGTTCATTGAAACCAGTCAATAATCATTAGTACAAAAAAGACTGCCATAAGACATTATGGGATAGTTCCTTCGGGTTTGAAACCTGATTGTCTCCTGATTGTTTCTGTAAACCATTCTTTTTTCTCACAGAGCAGAAATGCTTTACCAGTCAGTCTGGAGACCCCTGTTTCGTTTTATCTCATTACTTTCTCTTTGACCTGTCTAGGAGTTAAAATCTCATGACAGAACTCTCACAAGACTCACGGGAACATACGAGCCTCCCTAGAGCATTATGGTACATGCCATAGAGAAAGATTAATTTGTAAATGTAATAATTTAAGTGTAAATTCAAGATTTAAGTGTAACAATTATGGGGGGGGGGAAGGGAAGGAGGGGTAGGGGTAGGAGAGTAGAGATTTAATCACACCCAGGGGCTGAAGAAAGCTATTCAGGAAAACTATTTCACTGAACAGAAAAACTGTTGGAATATTTGCTTTTGAAGTATTTCTCAAAACCCCCAGGTGGATGCCAGTTGGCACTGGCTTCCCTCCCCTGTCTGTACATTCTTCTGCAGCCCCTTACAGAGCAGCGGCGTGCCTTCCCGTACTGACAAACCCCACCAACAGTTGTGCTTTGGCAAGAGGCTGAAAGAGAAAAAACCACAACTTTCTGCCGTGCTATGTTTTGTAGACTGTTTGGTCAGAAAAGCGTGTCTTGCTCTTCCAAGGGAGGGTGTGTAATTGTAGTACTGGTGGAAGTTACTTCTTCATTCTCAGACCAGCCCTGCTGAATCTGTGCAGTGAATTTGTGACCTTCATTTTTTGTTGAAGATCTTAGGCTGTTCTGTATATGCTGGGTTCACACCATTGCATGCTTAGGATAAAGTCTTAGAGCTTAAGGTGCCTTGGTGTTCTGTTGGAGGAGCCAACAGAAACAGCAATGAACAGTTTTAACATGCTCATGGTTTCAGTACTGCTGAGAAGACTTGCTGAAAATCACGGACTGGTCTCTGAATGTGCCCATGCACTGGTCTGTGCAAACACTTCCAGTAGGCAGTAGCCTTGAGTTCCTGTGAGACATGCTGTGTAGGAGGCATCCTTCCTTGCTCTTACCTCACCATGGAAACACCACAGTGCTGCACCTGCCTTTGTTCCTAATTCTGGTGAAACTTAAGCTCTCCCAAGTGCTGCTTGCTAACCTTGGCCAGTCTTGTTGATGCTGGTTCTTGGTTAGCGTGTACCAGATTGGGATGTGATGCAAGGTGACAGTTCATTGAGTTCAATGGTTCCTGCATCGATTGGACTTCTGTGTCAAAAATACTTTGTCCTTCGTAAGTTATAAATAAATTAATTGGTTTGTTAATTTATTTTTTTTTTAATCCTACTTATATGGTCCCCACAATTGCTTTACAAGTACATTTGCAAAACCAAGTCACTTTGACTGTACATGACAGATTGTTTTCTGTGTGGTTTTTGGTTTTAGTTTTGGGGTTTTTTTTGTGATACACAGGCTTTTTCTTACCAGTGTTCTGCTTCAGATGACACAATTAGTAGGTTTTGTTTCTGAAATTAAAACAGTGTTCATTAACCGTGTAGTTTTTGAATGCAGCTTTATTATCTATCCAAAAATGGAGTGATCCAGCAGGAGATTTTAATCAGACCCTGTGTAAGTTGCAGAAGAATTTGTTAGAATAACTAAAGAGGTAATGAGAAACATTAGACAATTGATGGTGGTGATTAGCATTTGGCTGAAATACCAGGGGCAACTTAAAATGTGGTTTTATGGTGTTGTCAGTGTTGTTTTCCTGAATAGCATAGTGAAATTAAGAATGAAAGGACAGTTTCTTTACTTCCCCTTCTGGATGAGGGTCATGACCTAGGGTAGTAAAGAAGGAGAAATTATGCTTGTAGGTGTAGTAGTTGCCTTGGGACTGATGATTTTAAATTCCATTTTCTCCTTTTACTTTTTATACTTGTGCTTTCTTCTCCTTCTGCTGTGCCTACAGAGATGAGGTGAGATCCCGAAGTCCTGGCTAAGTCAGTGGGGTGGATGTCTTTCTGAGTCAGATTCTATGCAAGGTTGTCTTCAGCAGTCCCAAATTCCTTAGGATGCTATACCAGTAAGTGGTCAGGGGAATCGTGGGGATTTGGACCAAAGCAGTATTTGTCCAGTATGTAATATTTGGAGATTCCTCTTCCTGACGTGTTGAAAGGGTATTTTGGCTGAGTGCACAAGATGAGTACAGGAAGGAGCTCAAGAATATCAAATTAGATTTCTCATCTACAGTGGGGTCTCGCCTCCACAACATGTACTTTATATTGAACCTCCCTCTATCTTGAAGCAGGTACTGCAGACCTAATTGATCTATGGATGTTATGACAACTGCAGAATTACTTCCCCTGCCTGTCATTAGATATCACTAGTCTGAAATTTCACAGGCCTTATGTGTTGGTAGCTCTGTGGTCAGAAGAAGCAGCTGCCAATGGGCCAGAAAAGATTAAAACAGTTTTCCTGGAGATATTTTCAAAAAAAGTTTATTTTTCTTGTAGTTAACTGTGTCAGTAAAATTTAGCAGATTGAAAAATGTTGTCTTTAGTGATTTAGGAGCGTAAGTGCCATTTTCCAAAGAATCTGGAGGAATCAGGAATTCTGACTGAATTTCACTAAGGCTCCATCAGGTAGCAGAGCAGAAATAATTTTGTAACCTTAGGACAAATATTGCAGTTTAAATCCCACTGCAGAACATGACACTATTCAATAAAGGTGTTTAGACATTGTCTGGGGGTTCTGGCATTTGCCTGGAATGACCATGGTTCAGAGTAAAGTCAAAATTCAGATCTTCCATCTTTCCAGTGAGTTCCTTCAGACTGATGGTTATTGAATGCTACAAACGGCTTTCTTAAATCTCATCTTTTGGAGTTGTTCATGAATTATTATTAATGAGGAGGGATATGAACCCATGGATCTTACTCCCCAGATTGGTTTATTACTGAATTACAAATGCCATGTTTTGTTACTTGTTTCTATCTCAATGAATATGGAACAATTCATACAAGTAAGGAAAACTCCAGGAAAAGAAATGAAACATCCTCTGCCTGGAAGTTCTCAGTAGCTCCCTATTTGAGGTATTTCCCTTACTTTTAAATTCTGAGCTGGAGCAACCAGATGTGCCTCTTTGATCTATGTTTCTCAGCCTCTTAAGTTGTTCAGGGAATTTTGGTTTTTATTTCCCTTAACTTTCACTCAATCTATAATGTGTACAATAAACTAAAAAAAAATAATCAAATAATAATAAAAAAATAATCCGTGCTCCTTTTCCACAGGGCTGCGCTTCTGATGTTAGTATCACTTTTGCTTGTCCTGATGCAGAATTCAGAAAACAAAACGTTACAATTTCTGCTGACAGTTTACCCAGGACAGTTATCTCAGCTGCTTCTGGCTTCTCATCCTGTTCAAAGGTGTATTAATTCCATTGAATATCATCAGGTTTACTGTGTTCCTTAATGATCTGGCAGATCAGAACAAAAACGTGAGATGTGCAGTTACAGGTGCAGTTGTCCCCTCCTTTGTTTGGCACATACCTTTATGTCGTATCGAGACGATTGGCAAGGAAGAAGCTTTTTTGTGCTTCGTTGCTTTAGTCACTAGATGACATCTTTAGTGTGGCTCAGAGTGCAGCTGCAGAAATGTTTGTGTGGTTTGCACACAGAAAACCGAGCAGAAAGTAGGGAAAGGGAAGGTGATACTATTTTGATGGAATTGCTGATTTAAGTCAGATTATGCAGAAAGTATGGTAAAAGAAATCTTGGTGGTTTAAATGTCCTGAGCTTTTGACCCTCTGATAGTAATTTTCCAAATAAATAGTTACTGCAAATAGTTTGAGATTTTTTCATTAACAATAACAGAAAAATACAGGAAAAAAGATTACAAGAAATGGCCTTCGCTGTGCAGGCTTTCAGCTGTGTGAGATGTGCAATACATCTGTTTGAAAGCAGAGGACTTAGTTACAGAAAAAAATTTTGGTGTCATATCAGCTGGATGCACAGTTTGCAAATGATATTATCTCCATTAAATCACCTTTCCTTATTAGGAATATATCCCTTAACTATGTCCAGTCAAAGTTTCAGATCTCACATTTTACTGTAACTATGCAAAACGTAGTGTCAGTAATGTTGTAAATATGGAAGGTGCGTGCTCCTTTTATCCCTGCACAATAAGAAAGTGTGTCACAGACTTCAAAGGGAAAACATGCTTTCAATGAAAATGGGAAAATACATGCAGCAAACTTTAATAGTATGACAAAAATTTAAGTAAAACACAGAGGAGTTGAATGCTTGCTTTAAATTTTGGTGTTTGTATACGTTTCAGACTAGAGTCTGAAAAGTCAGCCGTAGCAATTGGTTCCTTTTAACAGAAGTGAAGTTAGCTTAGTACTCAGAAAACCCCATCTGTATCTCAATTTATAACCTTAAATTATATGCTGACCTGGCAATAAAATGATGTGAGAAAAGCCATAAATTTGACCTTTGTGCATATCATGTTTCTTAAACACGAGCATTATATCCTTATTCTTTGTAGCATGGGTTTCAGTATGCTATTGTGTATTTGCCTTGGAATAAAGCATGTTTGATATGTACATGCAGTTGTTCTCGATAATAATGTATATTAAAAACAGAAAAACAAGGAAAGAAAGGAGATTTGACTTAATTTAGTGTACTTATAAATGCTTGATTCTCATGTTTTATAAATTTCATTCAAAGGTAAGTGATCTTGCTGATAGCTGAATGCCAAGCTGAACTGCAACGACTCCATTGTTGGAAAGTACACACAAAAAACAAACTGTGACCTGAGAAGTAAACTTCCAGAGGATTATATGAGAGAGTTTACTTACACATCAAGTATCTTAGTTGTAATTGTTCTGGCAGTTGATGTGCATGAAATGAACCCAATGAAATTGGCCCAGCATTGCATTAACAGTTGAATAAATTAATGCCTTCTCCACTGTTTATTTTACCTCCTAAAGTGTGAAGAAAGTGCACCTTTGAACAGTAAACTCTCTTGCCATAACCATCTGGTTGCATTTTCAGTAGAAACTCCTACCAGAATAACCCTCACTTTGAAGAGAAAATTGATACGGGTTGTAAAAATTACAGTCTATGCCTTTCAGTTTTATGTCTCTCAAGGTAACCCCTGGTGTGGTCTCCACAGTCACACATGATTTCTTCAAGAAGTACCTTTATGGCTTCCATCTAACTTCACAGAAGCTGAGGCCATGCCTCAAAGAGTTTGCTGAGCACCTTGGTCTCTTGTTCAAGATCCTTCAACATCAAATGGGCCTAGTGGAGACCACAGCCCTGCCCGGAACAGCTGTGTCAGCTGGAGATGGCATCTTGTCTTTAGTCTGTAGGAGGATTTGTCCCCACGTAGTCTTACTTATGAAATTGTTAAAATTGTCAGTTAAAACCAGTTAGCAGCAGTAGTAGTTGTGCTTCAGGTAGTCTTCATTTTTAATGTTGTTGAAAAGTCATCAGTTTGTGTATTTTTAAATACAGGTTCCACAATGGCACTAAACCCAGTCATTTCTAACAGAAACATTTGAGTAAGGGTAAGTTAAAAACTGTCAAACACCATTATTTGTAATCATGATGCTTTTAAAGTAAACATTCTGGATAGTTTAGTAATGAAATCTTACAAGCTTTGTTTAAAAAACAAACATTCCTCCCCTTCCTCTTGAGCTTAACCAGTGGCTTGTTTGAAAAACAGTAAAATTCCATAACACTTAAAACTCTTTTGAAGTAGTTCTTCAACATCAGCAAGTAATTCTGCAAATTGCTTTTGAAGATGAGGCTTCGTTTACTGCAGGTTGTGCAGGCTGATGGAGTGGGTTAGTGGGTGTGGGCTGGAATTGTGACCTGGGCTGCTTTGTGTGTCTGTGCCTTTCCCTAGAACACTCCTTAGCAGAGATATCTCTATCCTCTTGGAATAATTTTGTATAGACCAAGGCCATTCTCTTTAATGGCCATTGATGACACCTTGGTGTGTGTGCACTGGTATTACATTCATATTGACCATGAAAAATTACTGTTTTCCTCAGGTTTTATGGTAGAGTACTTCTTACTTATTTATTTGTTTTAAAATGGGATCAGTTGCCAGGAGGAGCTTGCTGGGTGGTTACCTCAGTGTCAGCGGTGTGGTGGGGTTCAGCAGGGATGTGCAGCTGGGAGGACAAGGGGGAGCCCAGGTTTCAGCTGACTTACACTAGAACTGACTGTGTTTAGCAGCAACACTTTGCATTTAAATTAGTAGTTGTAATGGGATAGCCAGGCATAAGACAGTTCCCTAACACCAACATATACATTCTAAAGGAAAAAAGAGGGCTGGGCACTCAACTAATGCAAATTGGAATGATTTTATTGATTTTTTATTTATTTTTTTTTAAATTGAGTTGCATGGTTTTATGCCAACTGAAAGTGCTTCCTTTAATTTTGAAAGATATGTAATACTTTCTATGAAATCTTTGATTATATGAAAAGAAGACAGCTTTCTCCCTCTTTATCACAAATTAAATCCTTAAAGTAGACAAAAACCCCTGTGATAAATTAGTTCAGATTTCATATGCAAAATAGTCTCTTCAGGACAGGGGTTTTTTCTAGATGAAGAAGTGGAATTTTAATTGTCCTTGAATTTTTGACTGTTCCTTTGCACTGTTTTTTTGTGGATGAGGAAAGTTTTTAGGTACAGCATGGCAGCTCTCTAGCTTCTACAGAAAAACACTATCCCACTAATTTATTAATCCAGTAAAAAAAATCAACAGGAAGCAATGAAACTTTTAAACAGGCATTTGATTTTATTCTTATTTGGGAAACTTAATGAGTCCAAGCTTGCTCTAGGTGTCTGTCTTTGATTTCTATTATTCATACAGGTTTCACAGTATCATGTTGACTACTAATGCTTTATTTCTTAAAAAAATCCAAAACTGGGTATTTGGGGGTCAAAGGTAGTGGGGACTTTTTAGATTGTTTTTTTACGTAATTTTTGTATGTGGCATAGCATTGGAAATACTGTGACAAATATTTAGACAGTGCAAGGTCACTAATTGTACGTTAGGAAACATGAAAAGCATAAAGTATTCATTCTGGAGTCTGGCTTCCACAGGCACATCATTGAGGGGAGATTTAGATGAGATATTAGGAAGAAGTTCTTTACTGTGCGGGTGGTGAGGCACTGGAACAGGTTGCCCAGGGAAGTTGTTGATGCCCCATCCCTGGGAGTGTTTAAGGCCAGGCTGGGTGGGGCTTGGAGCAACCTGGTCTAGTGGGAGGTGTCCCTGCCCATGGCAGGGGGGTTGGAACTTGATGATCTTTAAGGTCCCTTCCAACTCTAACCATTCTATGATTCTATGATTGTGGGCACTGGAGACACGGTGTATTGATTATATATAACAAAGAGTTATAGTACTGATGATTCAGCTGGCAAGAAATGGTTTAGATTAGATTAGAAATCCTCATATATTTCCACTAAAAACTCCTACAGATGTGACATTGGTTTCCATTAAGCTGAAAAAAGAAATGTAACGAGGAAATCTCAACTGCCAGGAGGACTTACTCTGGTGGAGAAAGAAAGGGAAAGGTTCATTTACAATGAGGGCTTAACTTTTAGCATCCAGTATCTCCTGCCTTGCTGAATTTAGCGCAGGGGAAGTCCACCTTGCTTAGCCCAAGCCCTGTGGCTCAAGCAGCATCAGCAGCTAATGCACATTTTCAGGGCATATTTTCCCATTGTATGAGCATATATTTTATAAACAAAAAAAAGTAATGAATTACTGAGTAGCTTTTATTGCGAATTTACATCTTGGCAGCTTTTATTGGTCATAAAAATGTGAATATGAGTGAAAAGCATTAAGCTAAGAGCACTTCAGGAAATAAAGGTGGCAGGAGGCTGCAAGAGCTGGCTGTGTTGTGCAGATTGTTGTCTTGTCTTCATGAGTCAGTTACCTGATTCCCCAGGCGTGCTACTCATCCATTACCAATTAAGTGACAAGCTTGGTGTTCTTTCACATGGTTCTGGGCAGCAAGTAGACACCTCAACAAGAGAATGCATAGTGAATTTCTAGGCAGATGCATTGCCCTACACATTGGTATTAAATTGTGGAAATAAATTTATAGAAGATTGGTCGAATGTGAAAATGACTGCAATAGTAAAACAAGTTTTACACTTGTTTTTAAAGAAAAAAAATACCCTCTTATCTTCAAAAAACCTCTTTGAGAATACAAAAAAAACAAAATCCGATTATTCCTCTAGGGAGTTTTATGCTTTGTTACATGTAAATCATTAAACAGGGACCACACACTTGCCTGGCTTTGCTGACTCTGGTTTAAGACCGTTATTTGCCAATTAATTCTTTTACGTGTTTCTCTTTACATATAGTGTTATTATATTATTGGATGAAGAATGGTCCAAATCCCTTTGTGTTAGGACATTAACTGCTTTTGTCTTAGGAACATGAAAACAGTACATGGAACAGTGAGGACAGAGGTGTTTTTTTTTTTGTTGTAATTGCTTCAACTTCTTGAGTTGGTTGTTTCTTTTTTCAGAAACGTGGAACATTTACTTCTTGGCTGACTGCTCCAAACCCAGCCCAGCTGGTAGAGGCTAGGGGATCCTGAGTGGTGTTTGCCATCTTAACCCTCAGAACTTGTTCGTGTAGCTTAACTATACCATAATGTATTTGTCTTTTTTCCTTAACTGCCTCTGTTTGTTTACACCAACTTTTGTCTGGGCTCTAACTGAACTGTAAGATCACTGAACCGGAACTGTTCCCACTACATATCTTCAGTGCCTATCACAATGGGTCGCCAAACATCATCTTGTCTCTCCTGTAATGGAAACAGTAAGAAATTAATCATTGCCATGGGCAGATTTTTATTTATTTTTTTCTTCTAGTGGCACATGTGAAGTTAGTTTACTTATTTTGGACATAGGTTTCCAACATTTTAAGTCATCGGCCTGCTTGGCGTGTTACCAGTTTCCTCAAAAATCTGTAGTACAAGGTATGAACCTTTTTTCATGAGATGGCTTTAGTGTGGCTTTACAGCTCTTGGCAACTTTGGCTTTCTCAGTCCAAACAGAACTTTTCTGTGCATAAACATGGGAGATGACATAGGGCAGTCGCTTTTAAAATTATTAAATGCTTAAATAAGATAAATAAGATAGGAGAAGCTTTAAGTGGATTTTGGGTAAGTATTGTTTCTGTTTCAGTCACATGTTATCTGCCCAGAGCTCGTTACAAGAAGTCATTGAAATTGGTGCAAATCCAGTGCAAGTTTGGATTTAATGAATGGTCTGAACTCCCAACAGAGTAACTACAGGAAGTCTGTTACTGTGGACCTGCGTGTTGAGGATTTATTTTAAACACCTTTGTGTGATACTGTGAAATGATTATTGCATGCAGTTGAAAGAAGCATTTGAAGAGGTTTTGTGAATCCTCTTGCCCCTGTTAGACTAACATTTTTTTCAGTTTACTCTTCAGAATAAAACTTCTAATAAAATCTAAGTGTAAACCCTTAATTACATGTGCTTAAAACATGTATGTAATACAGTTGTCGTGTAGGCGTTTCAGGAGCTATCAGTTAATGCTTTTATACATAGAACAAGCCAGGCAAACTCCTCTGTGCAGCTGTAGGACTTCAGCAGTGGTTCCTTGCAAGGAGGCAGTTCCGTGCCCAGCTAAGCCTTAGTCTTTCTCCAAGGTAGCCAGCTGTGACGTAGTGCTCCTGTGTTAAGAGAAGTAGCGGATAATTGTTTCACATTCACCATCTCCATGTCATTCATAATATTACTTCTTCCATGTCAGCCCTTAGTGTGCCACTGTACTTAAATTACCTTCAACTGCTTGGCATGGCCTGCTTTACCACCATCCTTTTCTCTTCCCATTCTTCGGGAGAGTCCTTGGAGGTAGCCATTGAGAAACAGTGTACATCTGTCCCTCAAAAATTCTGCTTAAGTACTTATTCCCTCCATTTGCAAAAGCCACATCTACAGAGAAATAGCTGTGGATGCCAGCAGGGCGACCACAGGCAAAGCAAGGAGGGTTTGGTTTGTTGGGTTGGGGGTTCTTTGAAGGCCCGGTGTGGTATCAGTGTGACACTGAGCTGAGAACTTGTGCAGACACGTTTACCTGATCGATGAGCTGGTTCAAGAGCTGGGTGCTGCCCTCAGGGAAAAGAGGGAGGAAGGCATTCAAGCTGACCTAAACAAAGAGCAGAGAGAAACTTTCAGGTGACTTGTTTCGGAGCACATCCAGCATCTGTCACATGTGGAACACACCCAGGAAGATCAATGCCAGTTTCTTCCCACGTTGTTAGCGTAGCATGTTCTTTTGATCCTCTTCATTGGCCAACCTGGGCTAAGTGTTAGGTGAGTTTCTCTAGTAAGCAAAAGTTATACTTTGCATAGATGTCCTGACAACAGTTTGACCATGTGTTTCAGACATTGCCTAAGGTAATAAAGAAAAGCAGAAGTAAGCAATATCCCCGGTGCCAGTGATTCTTAAGGCACTTTAGCCAGAGACAGAGAGAATGTAGGTGGGAAAAAGAATGATATTTTGATTATTGGCTGCAGACAAGTCCAACTTATCTGTAACAGACAGTGTGAAGAGGCTCCTGCCTATAATTATGGCAATGTGCAGGAGCAGGAAGTCTCAGGAAAATAGTTTCAAGGATGGAAGGAGGGCAAAGAATGTGGAGATAAAGTATGGGTGGCATCATAACCAGCTCTCTGCTGGTGGAGTCACATCTGCTGAACTTGCATCCACAGTCAGCACTTGACAGCAGAGCAGAGAGCTCTTCACAATGTATAGTTGTCCTGGAATCACTTGAATAAAAGGGATGGAGTTCTCCTTGTGCAGAGAATCAAGCAGGTAGTATACTGTTGTAATTCTAAATTGTCAATGCCATTAGCAAGTTGGTCTTACAGACAAGATGATCCGCACTCGAGGCACACTATTGCGCATTCAAGTAGCATAGAAGTGGCTGTTTGTGCTTACTTTTTGGGATGGGGGGAAGATTGTGTTTAATTTGTAAGCTTTTTTGATGGATTGTCTTTTGGCACATTTCAGCTGCCTTTCATCAAAGGCTTGAAAGAGTATTCCAGGGAAGCATTGCTGTATGCTTCCCCTGTTCCTAAATAGTCCTTTGGCTGTTAGAGGCAGGATGCTAGGCAAGCTGGACATGTCATTGACCTGATTCGGCTTTCTTACGCAATTTGTGCTTAAGTAAGTCATCTATCTTCTGTGTAATATGAAGCAAAATTATCTCACATGCTGCCTCTCCCAGAATACAGCTTTATTGATTTACACACACTATATGCACTAGCACAGCATTGCAACATCACAGAACCTGGTCACTGAGCACAGAGCTACAGGGTGATTGCTTTGTGATTAAAGATCTACCAAATAAAATGTGTGTTATACAAGGTAGTTGCAGGATCAGAATTGCTCTTCTGAGCAGATAAACAATAATATAAAATGCTTTTGACATACTTATCTTTATAAAACATCACAGGACACATTTCCTATTTGAAAAATAATTTTTTTAATCCTTCTGAAATGTAATAATGTACTTCTTTCTCCTTCCTGTCATCAGTGTTTAGACCTCCCAGTCATCAATTATACTTACTTCTCTTACTTCATTGAGAGATACTTTGATTGTTCCTTGTTAGCTATTGGAAAATGGTCTATTTTATAAATAACACAAAAGTATATGTTTATTAAAATGAAGAGTGTCAAGGGTTTGATGGAGCTTTTGTATTTCACAGAAATAATTTTCTTTTTTTTTTGGCAGTAATGTTGACCATTGATACCTTGAAGTATTTCCAGCTATCTATGATGATAGGAAAGCATTGTCAAAGGCCAGGATATATGGAATGGAATATTTTTCCAAGCAGTCATGGCTACTTGGCTTTTAAAAGCACAAATCTTGATCAATTTCAGCAACTTGTATTTTTGTCTTAAAGATAAGATAGGGATATTACAGCTAGATATAGTTGGTTAGAAACTGGTCAGAATTAATGTTCTGTAAAGTATGTAAAGCAGCGTAAGAGCCACTGGTAACTGTTTACATGCTATTAATAATTAGCAACCTTCATACTAGTCTGTTAGGAAAGAACCACGCGTTGGGTACAATAGAAACTCAACTCCATACGGTTGGGGTCAAATTACATTTGACTTGGACAATAGGGCATGAATGGGGCTCTTTTGAGTTTCTGCCACTGTAAACAATGAGATGTTGGAATGTTTCATTTGTTTATTGACTTATTTATTTGGACAGGTGCATAGTTGATCATATGAAATGATTTTTTTTATTCAAATATAGGTAGAAAAACAGCTTAATAAACGTTGTCCAGTTAGAGTATATGATGATAACCAACACCCTGAATGGACAGATTCAAATTAATTTAGTCTGTAACTGACTTTGGATCTTAAACTAATCAAATTATATTCAAGAGAAAGTGCTTTATGTATTTCCAGCCACTTAGAGAATAGAAAATACAGATTTTGTTTTCTGATTAATTTCTTTTTAGGTACTAAGTTGCTTCTTTTACTTTCTGTTAAAAATTACGTGCACGTCTGTGGGGTAGATTCTGTTAATGTTAATGGGGCTTATCCTTAAGAAGAGGTCATTCAAGTCTGATGGAACCCATCTGGATGATGGTCGTTCTCTAGGGCGTCATTTTCCTCAGCTATTTGAAACCCTTTGATAAGTGCTCCAAAGCAGTCAGGTTCTATAATTTGCAAAATGATGGCTGGAGGAAAGAACCAGGAAGACTGTTGCTGGGATCACACATTAGGAAGTAGCATCACAGGACTAATAGCCTAAATTAATGCAAGGAGAACCTTGATTCAGGCTTTTTTGTCTTCTTCATCAGCTGGGCACCCGCTTTTCTCCCAAGTGGACACTACAAAGGGAGAACAGGTGATGGTGCCACATCTTCCTGTTTGCGGCAGGGGAAGGCTGAAATGAGAAGCGATAGGAGCATACACACACAAGACATCATTCTTATTCTCTCCTCAGTTTCCCAACTCACGCTAAACAGAAAATTGCACAGCAATCTGTGAACAAGAGAAAATCCCACAAATACGTGTCTTACAGGTAGAAATGAACCTACAAAATGATTAAGCAGACTTTGGATACCTTAAATTATCTTCCCACACAATATAGCCTATGCTATTCATCTCAAGTATTGCAAATATGTGATGTGTCCTAGACATTTCAGAGTTGTTCCCCTGCCTCTCCCCAGGTGGAATGGATCGGATATATGCTCAGCTTGATAAACAATGGCTTTAATATTTCAGTTTGTGCTGAGAATTTGCTCTCTTTATTTCTCTTTCAACATTATATTATATTTAAACAATGTCAGAGCTTCTCTTTTAGTGTACGCGTTTGATTCCTGGCAATGCTAACAGAAGGTATGCGCAGACACCAATGGAAGAGTAGACTAGAGTTTCTCTTGAGGTGAACAACTGTTTATAATTAGAGTTGTGGGAATGAAGGAAAACCCAGCTAGCAAGCCAACAGTCACTCTTCCAAAAGAGCTTGGTAAACTCATAAAGCGCAGGAGCTTAATCTCTGAACCAGAGTGCTTGTTATCTAATTCCCACCAGCTGTTGTGTACTTGGTAGCCATGACATCTGTGATGGAGCTGAAGGGCCTGTCTATATTGGTTGGCACCTTTACCCACCAATTAAACTTGATTCTTCTTTCATTGCTCACATTTTCCTGCTTTAAATCATTAACCAGTTGCTCAGGGTTTGATCATCCATTTAACCATCCCTTATAACACAGAGCTTGTGCTGCCTTTCACATTGTGCGGGTTTTCACAAGTCTAGTTTTTGCCTTGCTAATAAGAGAAAGGTATCAACCAAAACAATTTCCTCTGCTTGCATAGTGATTCCTTATAAAGACTTAAAACTGACCTTGTTGGCATGAAATCTCTTTGGGTTGTATTTTAGCTGAAAAATACCATCACACTTCCAATGAGCAGGGTAAAGAATTACATACATGTCTCTGTTACCTGGTGTTTAGGAATTGATACAGGTGATTGCAAAAGGTGGAATATGAATGTAAGCAAGTATGTAAGTCATCATTATAGCTGTGGAAGGTTCCATGTTTACAGGGATTGGGGTCAGCTGTACTGTGGTGGAACAGATAGCAGAGGACACAAATTGACCTTACTTGAGAAAAGAATCCATTTTAAGTCTCCCAGTGAGTGCTGTGGTTTCAAGACTGCTGTTTGACACCATCCTCATCACCACAAGCGGTGCAGAGTGACAGCTGTTGGGCCTTGTGAGGGGTGAGAGGGAAGGATGGCTTGTTCCTGACTCCCAAGTGAGTTTGCTTAGTGGCTGAGCTCTGAGCCCCTGAAACCATTTCTGGACATGGAAGAAATTAGACGTGTGGGTGATTTTACTGGTGGAAACTTAGATGCTTGTAGCTTCCTAGCACCTGAATGATTAGATTGGACATCTAAAACTGATGCTGTGGCCAAAATTTGCCATAAAGACTACCACTGTTTTAAGTTAGCTGTCATTTTAACATTGTGAATCTGAAATTTTGAATTGTCCTAAAACAGTTCTCAGAATCTGTAATACTTACTGTCAAAATCCAGAATAATGGTCTTATGAATAAAGCCAGCTATACTAAGTTTTCAAAGAAATGTCTGTTAAAATTTTGTTAAATTTCATTAGAGTCAGTTTTCATTTGGAATTCATTATACTGATGGCTTTATTTATTTTTTTCCCCTAGAATGGCACTAAGAAGTTTTGGGATTTTATGAGGACACATGACAGGTAACGGATGGAATCATGTTATTTTCTTTTGTCTTTATGTTGTTTTTCATACTCTTCCACTGGTCAAATCTTGCTGATGTGGACTTACTTCTTTTTCCTCCAATTTCCTCTTCAGTTCTCACCTCTTGTGTAATACTTGCAGATAGTTCTCTGCTATTTTATGCAGAGTTAGCAGGAATGTTAAGGTGTCCTCATGGCTTGTATGTTTTCAGTAAGTTTTTTCTGTGGTTGATTTTTCGAATATTAGAGTTTTGGCATATGATGTATTGCATATTTTAATGATTACATAGAAGATGGAACTGAGTATTTGGATTGTATGAAATTTTCTTTTTAGAGTGTGAATATGTCACCTGAAAGAATGACTCTGCACCCCACATACTTAACCCTGTTGCTATTTGTGCTGTTAAATGGTCTAGTCCCATATATGTGACCATACTCTCTCACCTGTGCATATATAATCACAGGTATTATTCTAATATAAAGACTGTTTAAAAACAAGCTAAAGTTATGGGTTTATATTTTTTTTTCAATGGCAATTACTTGGAGTAAGGTAGAGATTATGTTTTATGTTTGAGCAAATCCTAGTAGTATGCTTGTCCATCACTGCTCTATAAGGATGTTTTGGGCAAAGCCTAATTCAAGTAACTTTACAAATTCCTGAAATCTTTCAGGCCCTCCATTCTGTACACCAAAACTCTCTCCTAACACATGGGAAGAAATGGATGGCCAGCAACTTCATTCCGTCTTTCCAAATGTATTTCTTCTATCAGGGAAGAAAAGCAGTTAACTTCTGACTTCAAAGATCAGTTCATGCAAAATCATAACCAATAGGATATATATGAAACACACCCAGTCTCAGAGTTACTAAATACTAAAATATTCCTAAGTCTTTTTTTAAAGTATAAATATTTAATCTAGTCACTAAAAATTCAGGTACTAGAGGATAAAGAGCAAAGGTAATGATTTTTCCCTAGAAAAAGCTTTTCTAAATCTATTGAACATAAAAAATGTAGCAAAACACTAATAGCAAGATAAATTATGACTTATACCCAGAACCATGTTGAGAGAGATATTATTCTTGTGTGAAGTAAATAAGTAAAATCAATTTCATTTTCAGAAATTTTTCTCTGTTGGAATGCTCTAAATCCTTACAGGGAGTCTTTTTGTGTGTAGGTACCTGGGAGCACGTAAAGCGGTATCAACACTTTCTATCAATACGAAGATTAGGAAGGTAAAAGTTCCATGAAGACTGAGAAAATAGATAGATTAAAAATGCCTGTGATTCTTGGGGATGAGGAGAGAAAAGGGAATGATATTTTGATCCTGAACTTCACACTTACTTTTGGAATTTCCCTGGAAGACAGTTCTGTCTTTGCACTTTGTCTTTCCATATGGGCATGTGCCTGGATTTGTGGTTGCAGATACAAAGGCTGAAACGGTAACTGATTGCTGGAAATTTAATATATGCCCTGTACTTGCAAGCAAGTGAATCCAGCCTCAAGTCATAGCACTGAGAACATGACTTCCAGATGAATAATTTGTATTACTATTTTAGTTCAAACTTTAGATTATCGCTTTGTGATAATGTGTGAATATATGCAACTAACCGAGTGGGGTAAATACTAAAGGATCGGTTTTCCATGAACTTCTTGGGAACAGTATTTGTAAAGGACTTTTGTGGACATTTTTAAAATAGTTGAGAGCATAACTGTGTAAAAAGGCTATGGCCACATGTCATGCCAGTCATCTCTGGGCACATAACATTTGTTAGCTTCAGATGCACAACAGCTGCCATTCTAACTTATTAGTGACTACTCTTGAACTGCAGAACATCTAATACTCTTTCTCAAGTAAATTCAGCGTAACTTCTGACACTAAAGGTAATAATGTGAACTTTCTGCATAGGAGATCCATGGGTTTACGTGACTTTTATTTGTGAATATGAAGCCGGTTATCAGATAAATTGGTCAGGTTCAAAATACCTTATAATGCATTAAATCCTTCCATTTTACTGTATTTTAATGGGACAGCTGTGATACTAGTTATATGGAAAAGTCATACTGTGTAGTTGCTGAAGACTATAGACGACTTTATAATTAGAAGGGTCTTAGAGGTTCATTACCCTTAGTGAAGGATAAAATCTTGAAGAAGAGGAGGGGTTTCCAGGACACATGGCCTGTTGGTCAGGATTTCCTTGTAGGTATGTCTTCTTCAGGAAGATTGTAGATGTTTTCCAGAAGTGAGATCCCTTTTCCATAATACTTTTTCAAAAGTATTCAAAACATTTTAATTCTGAAAATGCTGTAACACTGTTAAATGCTCTAACTATTTTTAATTGGGCTGTTTACATAAATTGAACATATGCACTGAAATGCCACATGTGTGGAATACACATGTGTATATTACATATTTACATGTAATTGATATGTTTAAGGAATTTAAAGATACCGAATAAAAAAAAAAAAAACTGTGCTAATCATATAAAAGCAGACACTAACTCTAACTCATAACTTTATGTGCCATCCTCTTTCAGCAGCACCAATAAGTGTGTGCTTCAGACTGGCTTCCTTGCTGCATGACAGTGAACTGAAAGCCTGTGTGCTGGGTTCCTTTGGGACCCCAGTGTTTGGACTTGTTTCAAGTGAGCTCAACACAAGCCAATAGTCAATAGATTTGTATCAGAATACAGACTTGATACCGGAAAATATTTAGCAGGAGATATGAAGTTATTTTTGTATAAATTTATCTTTTCCAACTGTTCGGATGAACAGCTGATTAACTTATACAAAGACAAAAACATGAGGACTACAGTAGTCGTTTCATTTAGATGTGAGTCATCACAATATATTACAGTGGGACAAGATCCTTTAACTGTATTCAAGGTGGCATAACACTAGCACAAGCTGAAATAGCAGAATTTTTGTTAGATATTACTCTTATCTCCCCCTTCCCCCCCCCCTCCTTTTTTTCCCCCTCTTAATTATTGCAGATTTGGACTTGACTCTACAGTGTGTGGCTTTCTTAAAACCAATACCAGTCAGAACTAAAGTAATCGGTCCTGGAGTCACCTCTGCTCTCCATAGTTTGTAATTTATCCTGAACGAATACTTGTTTACTGCCAATCCCTCCACGCCACTGAAAGACACAAAAAAACCCCAAGTATTGTGCAGAATTATTACTGGTCACAGAAGAAACTCTTACCAAGGTAGATGTCTAAACTGTGTGCCGTCAAAAGTCGACTGAGTGTCAGCACAGACAAAAGATGCAGCATTTCCTACCATATTGTGCTTCAAATTGTAACAGAAGCAAGACCCAGGACACAAAGACATACAGATGGAGAGCAGTTAAACCCTGGAATGCTTTGCCCAGAGAGACTGAGGAACCGCTATCCTTGGAGAAGCTCAAACTTTGACAAGGCTTTGAGAAATTAGACCTAACTTAGAAGTTAGCCTGATTTTGAGCAGGAGGTTGGATCAGATGATCTTCTAACCTGCAGGTTTCTATGCATTTATAAGTAGATTAAATACTTAATGAATTTTAGGGTTTCTGTCTGACAGCTGTCAAAGAAATCTGTCAATTTATGAGCCATTTTTCTATTGGTAAAAGCATGTTTACTGCCGTTGTTGTCCTGCAGAGTTACATTTAAATTAATCTGCCTTTGAAACGTGCAGATGAACACTAGCAGACCTTACTGCAAGATTTTATTGTGACATCAGAAACAACCACAAAGATTACCAAAAAAGAATGACAAAAAGCAAAAATACTTGATTACCTCTTTTTGATTGTAATTGTTTAACAAGTTTGTTGAGGTGCTGCTATTGTGTGTTATATAAAGTGTTATGTAATTCTGACCTGTTGTGTTAGGCAGTGACACACTGCAGTTATTTTATATAGTTCTTGCTTTTCTAACTAGTTTTTTTTCCTCGGAATATTCAGCTGATGTCTTTGCTCATTATTAAACATATCACTACGAAAATCAAGTGGAGTACAAGTGATGAAAATTTAAATGCAAGGTGTATTGTGAGGTGCATCTCAGACTTGGATCTGCTGGAACTAGGTAGCAATTTGTGGTGGTGAAGTTTGCAGGGGCAGGATTTGTTAATTTTTTTTAAGGTCAATGTTTTTAAAAATAAAAAGCTTCAGAAGGACTCCTTTTTGCTTAGTGACATGGTTTAGTGATGGATTTTGTCAGTGTTATGTCAATGGTTGGACTCAGTGATTTGAAAGGTCCCTTCCAAGCTAGACAATTCCACAATTCTATGATATTTTCGTTCTGCAAGTCTATGGTGATTTTCTGACAGAAACAGAAACATACCAAATATTACAAAGTAGTCATCAATGCCTGTAACAAAAAAATTATTCTCTAAAACCAGACTTACATTCTAGTTATATTCTCTCTCATCTGAATTGTGCTATATTTAGTACAGTAAGAGCCTGAAATGTAATACTAAAGTTTTACATTCATCTACTTTATAAAATCGACCAAGTTCGTTTCAGGTTTCAGCAACTCCCCTTAAACAGATTCAAGGCTTTTAAAAGACATAATTTGGTAACAGATGAAGGTCAGTGGACAGTCATGTGCTCGTTCTGTGCTTTGGGTAGCAACGTTTGAGAACAGAAACAGAACTGTACCTTTTGCTAGCTGACAAATAAAAGGACAGATTTCCAGTTGCATTGTGAAAGCAAAATTATGGCTACTTCTCTATTTAAAATATGAAAATTTCACTGTAGAGTACACTACATTTAAAAGAAACAAAATTGAGAGACTGAATTGTATGCAAGATTATTATGAGTTCCTCTCAACCTGAAAATATCTTGTGACAAGGAAAAAGCATTTGGAGTAAAAAACTTGTCCAGCTCTGCATGTGCATCATACTCATGTTATACCATGTTTGTCTGTACAAAAACATGACACAGTGGCTCAGTAATAGTTCCTAATATAAAAATCCATAATGGAAAAATGTCTTTTCTTATCTCTCTAAAGAGAGGACAGAATATTATTCCTGCCTTGTAAGGTTGGTTTCTTTTAAGTAAAGAGATTATTTTATTTCACTTTGAAAACAAATTAATGCCTAATTTAATTTAATCATTTGCTTAGAAATGAGTCTTTATACATTTTCTGTTACAAAGATGGCTGAAAAGCGTAGGAGTTTGCAGGCTGAAGGGAACGAAGGCAATCTACACCTCACCTCCTGCAGGTGCCAGTTCTGGGGATAAGCAGAAAGAGATTCTCAAGGCAAGTTAAAAATTACCAGGAGGATGAATGTACTCAACTGGGCACCCAGTGCTCTGAAGGTACCTGGCTGAGGTCGGGGAGCAGTGGGGAGCCAGGAACTCTGCCACCCAACAGCCAGCTCATCCCCAGCCACGGCCACGGAGCTGCCCAGGTGAGTGTAAGCAGAGCCAGCCGGTGGCCTGGAGGAGCTGGAGTTGCTCTTCTGGCTCGGTGGCTGTAGCAGGCAGCTATGGGGACAAGGTGGAAGTCATGTGCTAACTACTCCTATAAGGAGTAGATTAAATTCCTTCTCCTATTTCATATGCCAGATCATTTGGGCTTTATGGAAACTCAATCCTGTATGGGTTTTTTTGTTTGTTTTATGTCTTAGTATGTTGTAAGACACCATGAAATTTAACTCAGATGCCCCTTTTGTATAAGAAATACCACAGTATCTTCTAAACAGGTAAAAATACAGCTTTTAAACATTCATAGGTAAGAAAACCAGACTCTTACTTGGGTGGTATGTACCTTTTATGTGGAATGATGTGCTGTTGTGCTGTAAACCTTGTTGTCTTTGTAATGTCTCCTCCAGGGTGTCAGTGGTTGTGGAATTTTCATTATTATCTTAACAGATGGTGAAGAAGATAATGCACAGTTTCAAATAAACTGGATGTAGTTCAACAAACAAAAATCATTAAAAGTTTAGGGAAATAATAGCTGAGAGAAGGTAATGATGACTGGGCATGTTCATGCAAATGATAACACAACTGAAGAGAAAAACTACTGCTTATCACAAAACTGTAAAGAAATATTATAAAGCAGAGTGGAATCATATTAATTTCATCAACAATCAATGACAGAACAAGAAATAGTATCTCATGTGGAAAGTATTTTTTTTAATTAAACTGAAAGAAACCATTTTTACCAATAGGCAATAAGGCAGTCTAGGTAGGCATGTTCTGTAATCACTGTCATTGAAAACACTCAGGTCTGGACTTGCTATCTGTCTCTCAGATATCTGTGCTATTAGGAGAATAGCATTTTTCCTGCTATTAGAAGGAAAAAAATGTAGTAGCCTATTAGTTTCCTTCAACCCAAGTAATTACACGATTTGTTTGCATATGATATTTGCAAATAAAATGCCCTCAATGCTTGTGGTTTTTTGGTTTTCATTTTGGGGGGATGTTTTTAAAAGCGAAAACTTGACAGATCCTCTGCTTCTGTGACAGGAACGCTGCAGGCATATTCTGTCTTTTAAGATGTCTTTATGATGTTGTTACCTTAGGATCCAATCTAAACAAAATCACAGCAACAAGGCAAAAATAAATGTATTTCATGCCATAAAGTTATCAAAGAACACAAAGTCAGGCCCCAGATTTTCAGATTCTCATTTCACCTTTTCAAGTATGTGACATGAAACCGCAATATAGCATAGAAACTCTTATTTGCTGTATCACTGAAATAGGGTAAAATGGCAATAAAGTCTTTATTGAGGGCATTGCTTTATTGGGAAGTTAAACATTTGCCTAGTTTTGAGAAAGGAATCCATAAAAATTCTTAAAACTAAGCAGGTCCACAAGAGTTTTGGCTGATCAGTCATGTATTTCTAAATCCACGTTTCTGATATCCAGATTGGAGGCATCTTTTCTGTACAACTCAGATTTCTTTTTTTTAGTATTTGCATTAATGTGCAAAACAAGTGGATGTGTTCATTCTCTCCTCGTCACTGAAGTCAAGAAAAGTCCTCTGTGTTTCCAGGTGGGTTTCAAGTACAATCTGCTCTGTCTGAAGAGTGCTCAAAGTTTTTTACGTGGTCCAGAGACAGTGGCATGATCGTGGTCTGCCTTTGGAATTGTTAAAAATAGTCTTGTGAAAGCTAGGAAATGTTCTGTAATCGGAGTGCCTGTGATTTTAGAATTTGATCTGAAAATATCTCTTGGAAAAGAGGAGAGTGTTGAAACTGTTATTCTAGAAATGGGAAAATTAGGTAAAACGTGAACAGCTGCCAGTTTCTTGGTCTATGTTTCTCACTAATGGTAGTGAGATTACACATTTTTACCTGGCAAAAGATTGTGTTATTCACTTCATACTTGGGTTTTGGTGGGTAAGAAACAAAAGTTGCTTGTTCGTCTGTCACTTTAGTTAGGGCAGAATGCTTTTTGATTTTGTGAGCTGTCCTTGAAACTGGATATTGGTTTAGAACTTTGGGTTTTGCCTTTTGAGAACGGAGTCATACTTACACCTTTTAAATGGATTGTTTATTGGTCTTATTATGTGACAGCATTTATAAATGGCAGTTTCACAAATAATTAGGAATTGGAACAAAAGCCCATCAGGCTCTGACATCTGTTGCACATAATGCCCACAAAGCTTTATTTAATCAAATAAGTTAGCATAAAACCTGAATTTATTTATTAAAATATTGTGTTGAAAGAATGCCATTGAGATGCAGTGTGTCATTTCCAAGGGTATCCTGGAATACGAGCCAAGATATGACACTTAAAGAATGTTATTGAGAGCAATGTGCTTTGATGTCTCATTTATTTTGCTGTTGAATTTGCTTTCTATTTTTTAATTTGTTATATGAAAACAGGGTGCTGGGAGGATTGTTTATTCCAAAGAAACTGTCCCGGTTGCGTACAAGTTATTACTTTACAAGTAGACGGAGATCATGTATTAGAAGTGCATGTATTTGGATTCGTTAGCATTTCTTAATTCATTCTTCTACTGGTCTGATGATTAACCAAACATACGCTTCCTGCTTCATGGTGTCACGAACAACTTCCTGCTGCAGTCAGTTTGCTGAAACCAGTCTTCCTTTTGAATTTTTCCAAATAAACGTTTATTTTCTTAAGCAGTTTGCCACTTTATTCTAGTTTCACTTAGTATTAGATATTTAAGTTGTATTGGAGAAAGCATTCAAATTTCATCATAATACAGAAGTCTTCTAGACGTCTCTAATTATCTTTTGCCCAATCCACTTTATCTGTGATTAGTATGAAAGGCTGGATGTTTTTGTCGGGAGCTTACAGCTTTGCGTTTGTAATAGGCTGCATTTTAAGCAGCCAGGTGCTGGCCTTTGAAAAATGTAAAATGCTTTGAAGGAAGACTTAAACGAACCAGTAAAGCTTGTGCAAGCACACAGATTTAATCTCAGGACTATCTGCATTATAGTTAAAGCTGAGGGAAGCTAAAGGAATTGTACTGGAGAATAATCAAAGGGTACAGCTTTATTACGTGTCTGTTCTGAAAACGAAGGGACTGTTTTATCTGGCTTAAGATGCTTTGATAAAGGGAAGAAGCCAGCACTGCAGGAACCACGGTAGAAGTTTTCAGGGATGTGTCTGTGAAATGGATGGTTAATTTGAATACAGAAGTGACACGGGGCTACATGCAATTCTTTCTCATGGTTACCAAAAATAATTTTGAAATAACTTAAGATAAAGTAAGGCCCCCTGAAGGGTGAATCCTCCCAAAGAATTACGTTTGATTGTTAGTTCTCAAACAATTTGGATTTTTTTTTTTATTTTATTATCACTTTAAAATTGAAAGCACAGTCATTTCTAATTTGAGCAAGAAAAGGACACTTTTTCACTAATGTGCTTTGATCCTGATCTGGAGTGTTTATCAAACAATATTTTAAAAAGACTGCATGGAATTATAATCTTGACATGGAAAAAAATATGAAAGATCAATTTGGCAAAACTATATGAACAAAGAAAGCCAAATTCACATAGCTTCAAGAAGAAAAGAAAATTCATACTTTAAAGCTGAAATAAGTATAGGAATTCTAAATCATATATTTGTTTTCTTACTGACTTTCCATCTAGCATAATTCATAAATCTTGACATTTTCTCCCTCATGAGGCATATAGGTAAAAATATTTCATGGATGTTTTATATTCATATGCTTTCCAGGTGATATGAATACATGTCTAAATATTTCTGTGGTTGCACACTACATTTGATTATTTTTTTCTGATTGTACCCAAGGGATTTTTAATACCAAGTATTTGTGGAGAGTCAAGGGGACTCATTAAATCAATTCCTTGGTTTTATTCCTGCATGCCATTTTCATGTTTCGTTTTTGGAATCTGCTATTCTTTTTCTATTGGCTTCTTTGAGAACAGTAACTGAGTTACCTGATAAGCTCTGATAAAGCTCTGATAATGCTGAAGGGGTTTGGGGGTTTTGTTTTTGCTTGGTTGGTTTTTTGTTTTGTTTTGGTTTTTTTTAATCAAATAACTTGATTTCCTAAAATCTCTGCTATGGAGCTAAGATTATTGTTTGTAAGCAGCACAAATAACATTAGACTTTCAACTCATTTCATCCTCCTGTTCTCGTGATGACCCTGGTTCATCATCATCCTTTGCTAATCGAACTGATTTCTTAGTGTACTTCTTCTTCTGGATAGGGGCAACTGATATGGGCACAGGCTGGATTTCAGATTTGGCTTCAGTACCTATCACTGGGGTCGGGATGGCCACAGTATCGGCTGCTGTGTCCACCACCGGGGTTGGACTAGCTGCAGCACCTGCTGCAGTATCCACCCCTGGGGTTGGAG
>VXBW01005530.1:117551-153461 GCA_013400375.1 Thinocorus orbignyianus
CCGGCCAGCTCCCTGCTGCTCCCTGCTGCCCCTGTGGCTGGTGCACATGGGATGGAATAGCTGTGTCCTCACAGAGCCAGGGGAGAATTAACCCCATCCCTACCGGAAACCAGGCCAGTTTGTCTCATGAAAAGCAATTAGTAAGTGTTAGCAATTGCTTGTGGATTAACTGTAGCTGAGGTCAACAGCTGACAAATCATCAGGATAGATTACCAGACCGATGCCCAGAAGGTGAAATTACGTTTCTTCCTAAAAAACAAAACAAAAAACAACCACTCACAAGAAAAAAAGCAACACTCAGACAAGAAACCCCACAACACTACAGCCCGCCACAAACCCCCCTAACCCTCCCGCCCCTCTAAAGCTGCCTTCAAGTATTGGAGTTCTAGGAGTACATACATGTTCTTGTACCTTTGCAAAGTTCATTTGCTGATCATAATTCCTAGGTTATATTTGAAATTAATTAACTTGCCATCCCTCCATGTGTGTGTGCACCTTTTTAACAGGATGTCAGTTTTCATCTGTCCCCTACCTGGTAACTGCTGTGGTAAAATAGTGTTTCTCACACCGCTCCTAGAAACACCACCTCACTTTCTCAGGTCGGAGTGTGTGAAGTTGTAGTAATATTTCTGTGTAAGTGTCTGCTCCGCTGGAATTTATAAAGCATCAGTTACCAGGAATCTAATAAATACAGAGCTGTACTATGTTCGGAAAACGAATAAATCTGGAAAAAAATTTCTACGCCAATAGCACACAACCAAGTCATTTTCAAAACTGTTGTAAGAGATATTTTCAACTATAAAGGTTGTATTCAGGTGCATATTTTCTCTTTCAATGAGTCTTAAAAGTGGAGGAGGAATCAAGGTTCTGGACTGCTGTGTTGTCTGGGGGGTCAGCTGTATGTAATTGCTGTACTTAAACATTTCAGGGAAGCTTTATTAAGCTTATTCTCTAATACGCATTGGAGAGTCCTAATACCTACAGATTTCAGTCAGGGTTTTGTTTGGTGTTTAAATGGTCAACTGATGCATTAGATCCCTGACTGAATAGCTGGAGTCCCTTTAAGAAAACATTGTATTAAATATCAAGACCAGGCACACTTTAACTGCAAACTTGAGTACAATAAAAGCTCAAGTACAGGTTAGCTGGTCTGTGTAGATACATCTTGCTGACATTTTAGGTACAGATATATTTTTAGAAATATTTTAAGGCTACCCTAGTTGTTCCTATATTTATAGAAAGAATACTATCTTACATTATTGCACAGTAACCTATTTCCGTGCATGCATTGTTTGGGAGGAAGTTTCCCATAACTGCAGTAGTGATTTATTGTATGTTTAAAGTGAGCAGGAGCTAAGGCTGTGGTCTTCAGCAGCCCTGGAAAACACCGTACAAACCTGTGTCACCTTTTATCATGGTGTCTTTCTGTTTGGCTGTAGTCCCTGAAGCAGCTGCCAGCAGATGCAGTGCAGAAGAGCCAAGTCTCCTTCATTGATCTAAGGTGATCAGTGAAGCTCCTGAACGACACATAGAGCACACTTTGACAAGTTTGCTTCTCAGCTTCTTATCTAGGATTCCTGCCTTCTTTAGGAAGTTTGGCTGGGCTTTATTTTTTCCCTCTGTTATGTATGCTTTTTCTCTGATAACATACAGCTTGGGCTTTGTTTATCTTCTGTATCTTTTATTTGTGGAGATGTTCTCAAAAGTCATTGTGAATGTTTTAATATTTTAATTTTATGTGTTTACTCTTTATTGATCACTTTAAATCTGATAGGTGCATAAGTAATATTCTAAAATTGGATTGGTTGCAATATTTTAAAGAGAATTGCCTTCAGACATCGTTGCCCTTGTAGTATCCTGTGATATACCACTGACAGATGTATTTACAACTCTGCTTTTGTAGTAGTCCTTTCTGGTAGCTTGTTGTTATCTGTAAAACTAGTAATCTTGAAATAATTTTGTAGTGAATTCTTTGTATGATGATTCAAAACACCAGGAGATATATACTTTCCTTATCATATAGGACAGACCAAAGAGCTGAACCCACGTATCTGGGTCATTGCAGTGATAAAGCATTGAAAGCAGTGGCTTTAGGGAACCTCACTTGCCCAAACTTTCTATAATACCCAAATAACTGTCCTGAATGAAGCTTCAGATGGTTTTTCAGAAGTTCTAAATTTACTAACCCGTGGAAATATTTAATATTATATTGTTTCATTTGAAATAAGAAATAACAAATGTCATTTGTCACAACACACTCCTCCTGAGAAGGTGTAATTCTGAACTTTCTCCTTCATAACCCTCCAGCTCTGACAAGAAATATTAGAACTTGTATGCTGTGGTTTGTTAAAAAATGTAAATTTATGTTCAAACTTGTTTGTCACTCAGAAAATTAGAAGTAATTAAATAGAAAGTTCTACAGATTTGTGCCATTTCTGTACCCTCTCATCTCAAGATGGTGTGAGAAGCAGACAATTGTAATAACTTGGTGCTACTCCTTTCCAGCTTAATTTGATCTTGTTCCTTAATTCTGACAGATTGTTTTAATTTTCCCATCTGTTCCATAAAAATCTCAAATGATTGACTCTTAGGAAAAAATAATGTCTAATAGCTGAGCCATTTTTAATGAGGTGGTATGAGTTTTTTAATGAGACGTGCTGAAGAAGGCAAGCCAAGCGGAAGATTGAGCCTGGGCTGGTGGGTGCAAAGCAAGGCAAAGGGCAGCCGTGTGCCTCAGCAAGTCTCTTCTCTTGAACCTCAGGCTGCTGCTGTCTCCCAGGTTAGGCAGTGCACATCCTTAGACCCATGCTCAGAAAACCAAGGCTCAGTAGCAGTAATTCTGTTTCCGCTTTTGTTTAGTGCAATATCTACCCTCAAACAGCCCCACTTTGGGGATAGGAACAGTCATACAAAGGGGGGAAAAAAAACACCAAAAAGACCAAAGAGTAACACTTGAGTAAAATCGAGAACATTGTAGGCTGTGGTTTAACTTCATGTCTTCTAGCAGCCTACACCCTAACGCCCAGCTATTCTGATGGTAGTTCTGGAAGAACCCCTGTGCCAGGAAATGGGGTGAATGTTCTCCTCCAGCCTCCCTGAGGGCCAAAACCCTTTGCTTTAGAATTGCCTGTGAATGACATCTCCTGAGGCAGGAGGGCATCAGTATGCAGCACGAGTCTTTGAGAATAGCAACCATGAATATCCGTTAGCATCTGGACTCCTCCCTCCTGTTTTGTTTCTTATATATTATTATAGTGACATTATTTTTAATAAACATCAAATAGCAGTTTCTCTGGCAGCTTGAGACTTCATCATTAAATCAAACAGTGAAAGTAAATACCCAGCTCTTCTACAAGGAAAGCTGAAATTTTCACTCAACTCTGCAAATATGCCCTTGAGAGTCTAATCTATTGGAGAACTCATGGAATAGTGAATTAACTTCCCAGCTGCACACCGTGAGGCATAACAAATGAGAAAATGCTACCATGGTAATAAACAAAATATACACATGTTTATGCAGATTTTAGTGGGCTACCAACTAAGGAGAGAGACTTTGTTTACCTTTTCCTTAGCTAGTAAAAATCCGAGAGCAATTTTAGTAAGCAGAGAACCAGTACTCCACGCTTTTAGAGCATCTCCAAATACTCAGCTTGTCAGGTTTCCCTATGATATTTATTTGAAACAACCAAATAGGATGGGGGAAGGATCAAAATGTGGCTTTTAAAGCACTGAATGTGGTAGCACTTAAAACTACTTCTGGTTTAAAATTGCACAGAATTGGAGTTGGGTGCTGGCTGCTTTGAGGCCCAGGTTCAGCCAGTGGCCACAGGCAGATGCTCCGTGCTTATACAGAAGTCTCTGGCTCTGAATGAAACTAGGCTGTGCCTGGGAATTAGACTATCCTAATCTGAGATGGATATAAGAGAAGAAAATGTTTTTATTTTAAAAGATTTTTGTTGTTGTTGTTATAACTATGTAGTACCTAGACTTCTGGTTTGGTTGGGTTTTTTTTTCTGTTAGAGTGAAGGAATTGATTGGTGGGGTTGGTGGCTTAGTCTGTGCAACAGGAGACAAAATTGACTTAATTTGGGGTAAATTCTCATGGGCTTTGGGAACACGACCCATTATTTATCCCTTTGCATTGTATCTTCTATGTATTTATGTAGTTAAAACCAAATTCACAAGATGTAAGTTTAATACTTTTGCGTTACTCTTTAATATAGCGTTGCTCTTGTTTTTTATCTTCTTCTTCAGTGTGTCAATCCTGATCTTTAATACTTCTCGACAGTGCTTTGTTGTGGTGAAGCAGTTCCGCCCAGGTAATCCTCTTTTTTTAGATTTACTTTTGCTGTCTTATGAAACAAGCTTTTAAGGATTTAGCAGTTAAAAGTTGGTGCATCTGTGGTACTAAAATCTTTGTTCTATATTCTGTTTCTTTGTATGATAGCCCACCCTTTTCAGTTGGTCAGAATTTCTAACCAGGGAAATTTCCATTACAGATGAAGCTAATGATCAGGGTAGCCTTACATTCTGCTTTTGGGCTAGTCACTGTCCTCTTTTGGATGAAATTACAAGCAGTTCTACAATGATTATGCAATAGATTGCTTGCATTTGAATTTCCTTCTTGACCTATCTACTATTTAGTGGGCAGCTTCTGTGCAGAAGCACAATATTCCTTTTTCGTTTTGGTCGTAAATAATCCTTGGATTTTTTTAGTGTTACTGTGCATTGTATACTTGGGAATTTAAAATGAGGGGAATTCAGGACTGTATGCTCTTTCATCATACATGCACAGCCTCACTTTATTAATGATTATTATGAGTTTAGGCTAGTATACTTTTTTTTTCCCCCCTGAGTTTTTGGATCAGTTATTTTAATTTAAATCAATATTTACCTTTTAGAAGTTAAAAATGAAATGCATGTTCTCTGCTTGTTAAGGACAAAAACCCCACAAGATATCACTGGCTGTTGCTAAGAGACCGTTTCAAGGCTGTGGAAGAGTTTATAGGGAACTTTCTAGAGTAGTGTCATGCTGTCATTTCTTCCCGACAGCGATTGACAGGCTCTTCAGTGTCATACGGCACTGCTGTGCTGACAGTGCATGCTTCTCATGGAGCACTGCATTGGCTATTATAAAGAGAAAGTGATTGTTTGTTTATCTATAATCCAGTGTCCTCTATTTGCCAGCCGAGTAAGATGGCTCATATAATTGTTGCTGTCTTCGAGGCAATTTTAGGCAGAAACCTTCATATATGTGCATATATATGCATCGAGCAGCAACATATCACATTATCCTTGTGGAAGTGTAAAACCTGCCTCAAAGGACTGGACTGTTCTTTGAGTTAAACTGTTCCAGGGGCTGGAGCTGCTCAGAAACCTGGCCTTAGGGAGAGTGCTCAGTCAGACATCCCATGGTAATTTGGTGATTGCAACCATGCCCTGACATTGCTCCCATCACTATCACTGTATTTCCATTCTGTGGTTATTCCTGTTCCACCAGCAAAAATGAAGGCCAAGACTTTTCTCCTCACTTGCACCTCAGGGTGCCACCAGGTAGCTGGTTCCTTGTGAGCAAACAGCCGTGGCTCGCTGGCCGGGCACATCCCCTGCACCCATGCTGGGTGACATAGGGGTTTGCTTGCCTTTCCTCAGGGTGCCATGCCATGATCAGGTTTTCCCGCTGAAGTCTGTGCAGTCATTCCTCCCGGGGGTACATCCCGCCCCGTTCCCTTGGGCAGTACAGGCTGGTACAGCTGAGGGTTGGGCAGCTGATCTGACATGGCCTGAGAGAGTCTCTGCTGGCTTTGGGGTACCAGAGCACACAGCCAGGCTGAGGAAAACAGTACCGTGTTTTTCAGTGTGCTGAGGACCTAGCTCATCTTGAATAAATCATTTAGAAAGAGCAGAGAGAAAAAAGTTACACTTATATCTCAGTAGTTTTCATAATATTTTCCTTACCTGTGACTGATTGGCCAAGATCTCAGGCAGTGCTCGTTTTGGTAGTCAGTTGACCACATATTTTCAAATATAATAAAATAATATTTTCCTGGGAAAACCTAGGGTTAGTATCTATGAATGTATTTTTCACTGTAGGTATTATGACTTTTTGACAGATTGTGGTGTTTATTTTTGCATTGACTTAAACAGTGTCAAAGACCTGAATCATAAGCCATGTTCTGTTTCAACAGAAATCAGAAGTTCAAAGAAAAGCTAGCATGTTCCCTAGTCAGCTGAACCTCACTAGCCTCTCAGTCCATGTTGTTATTTTCTGCTCTTCAGCGATAGCAAACAAGTCCCTTTTTATATGAGTCATCTAAAAAGGTGCTTTAAATAACTTTATGATTGTATTTTACCAGTTAGGTTGCGCTATCTTTCCTTTGTCCCGGTTTTGCAGAAAGGAAAGCGAGTACATTGACACCAGTGAGTGCCCACTCTGAAACTTCTTACAGCTGGGTGGCTCTGGGGCAATTAGTCAAGATGTTTAATGAACACTAGATAATTGTTTGAGTCTGTACTGTGCTGCTGCTCATTGAGTGTGTCCATCTGATGATGGAGGAGACCGATGGAGGTGATGATGAAGTGGCAGTTTCTGACCAAAGGAACATGAGCCATCAGAAAACAAGAGACCAGTCAGACATGGGACCAATGGATGGGTGACTGTGCTTGGAGCTGAGTTCTTGCTTCTAGTTTCTGCTTTCCAAACTCTTTGTGCAGTTGCAATAAGCTGACAACTTGTAATGAGGAAGAGGGAAGTCAGAGGTTTCCCCTCAAAGAGTATGCCCTAGAACAAACTGCTTTTCCATCTAATGCTTTGTCTCCCCTCAGGCGTCTCTTGTGCAGGCGACTTTTCCCCTTCAGGCGAGGTGCAGGGGGCTGCTCTGTTCCCTGGCATTAGCAGGCAGCTTAGATTTCTAGGCTTTGCTGATCTGTGAGGGTTAAACTGAGTTTGAACCTTTCTGAGACTGCTGATAATGAAATAATACTGTGGTTCTTTGGTGAATGCTCTAATTTTTGGCCTCTTAGAAGTGGCTGATGCCACTTGCTTTCTGCCTGATCTGCAGAGACAAGCTGTCAGTGCTGTGCATGCTGGCTTTGCTCTGAGGACGACTGCTGGATTGGGTCCTTTTGGGAATGTAGGTCAGATCTATGCGGAGCCCAGCTGTGCTGAGGGAGAAGGAGGACAGCAGGTGCCCGCTGGAATGACAGGATGGGTTTCGGGATTCAAGAGACTTGTAAAAGAAAGTTAATTTAATCACAGTTTCATGTTTTTGTACTCGCAGTTTTACCTGCATCCTGATTTGGTGTCAAAGTCCTTTCCTTTTTGTGTTCACTGATATGGATAAGTCAATACTGAAAAAGGAACACAATCTTAAGAGTATTTGGCTCATCTCAGAGAGATCTTGGAAGTAGTTGTCATTTGTGATAATTGTCATAGCTTTTAGAAGGTTTTGGAATAATGACAATAGACACTCCTCAAAGATCTGTCCTTCATACTGTGCCTGGAATATAATTTTTTGTTGCCTTCTTGCTGCATTTTAAAAAGAAAACTAAGAGCTAGTCATGGTTTTTAACTAAGAAATGTAAGTTCCTTTCCTTAAACCTTCAAAATCTCAAAGGCCTAAACATATCTATTGGAAACAGCTTTGAAAGGTTTAAGTTTTGGAGAAAGATTAATTTGGGGGCAAACTTTGCATTTCCTCTGTCTTTTTAGACTGCTCTAGACATCTCCCTTTCAGGTGCTGATCTTGCTACACTATACTTCTGAGGCAGGAGGAATACAGGAGGATCCTAGACACAAACCTCTAGGGTATAGATTCTTCCAAAGAGACTTTGTGCTTGAGAAGTCACTGTGGTACTTTACTTTTATGTGACAATATTTCTTTAGGGACCCTGTTGTGTATCACAGTTTTAAGAAATAATAAGCTAAATACAGTAACTTGAAGAACAAAAAGTTGTCCATCAACCCTGAGCTCCGTTATATATCAGTTAGATTTAGAATGGGAAATAAAAGATAAGCTCACTTGAAAACCATTATGTGTTTATGAAATATGTATGTAAAAATATTGTAATGGAATACAAATAGTTTCAAACTTTGAAATAGTTTGATTCAGGATGTTTTGTAACACCCTCATCATAACCTTTCATGAAAAACAAAGTGATAGACAAGAGGAAGTTTCAGAGAAGCAGCAGGTAGGATTATAGCTGTAAAGTAAATTTACAGTCGTCTGGATCCTGCAGCTTGTACTCAGGCAGAATTTCTGTTGACACCAGTGAGAGGTTTCGCTTAAATAAGGACCAAAATCTGGCATTTGCACTTTCTTTAGGAGTGCATTACAGTGGCAGCTGTTTGTAGATTAATTCAAGAAGTCTTTTTCAGACTCCATACAGGAATCTGTGCAAAGAACTATATGTTCAGAAGAGGATTTCTTTTTTTTTCAAACAAACATACATGCTTTTCATACCCTTTCTAAATAACAGCTGAGTTGACAGACTGAAAGACTCATCATTGTGAACATGGTACATAATGTGCAACCCAACTTCCCTGCAAGATAACTGCACAGTTTAAATGAAATCCCAATACCCACATTGCCCAACAAATGGAAGCTGTGTAACACTTCTGGGACTTAGACTTCCTGGATGAATTAGTTTCCTCTTTTTCATTTGCATTTATTTTAAGGTGTGCATGAATTCGTTCCAAATGATGTAAGCACAAATAGAGTTTAAAGAATAATTCTACAGAAATGGCAAGAGAACCTTTGTTCTCTAAAATTCCATTTTAGTGTGTCATAATTTTAACAGATAACACAACCAAATCCCTTGTTACTCTGAAGTACTCTGATGGTTATAAATTTCCAGGCAAAATTTGTGTACCATCTTTTTTTTTCCTATTTAACAGGAATATACTAACATCCTTCCGAATTGTTTCTTTTTCTTTTGTGTTTGTTTTTGTTGTTGTTGTCGTTTTGGTTTTGTGTGTGTGTGTGTGTTTTGTTTTTTGTTTTTAAAACAAAAAGCTGTTTACATGTGTGAAGTAGAAAGACACCATCCTCAAGTCCTTCAGAAGCAGGACAAGGATAGCTTCTCTCGCCTGGAGGATCCCTTGCCTGCCGCGGTGGGAGTGACCTATGAGCTCTGTGCTGGCATTGTAGACAAACCAGGCCTGTCTTTGGAAGAAATTGCTTGTGGGGAAGTCTTAGAGGAGTGTGGCTATCGTGTTGCTGTTCCAGATCTCAGGAAGATCACTTCTTACAGGTAAACGGCAGTAAGTCAGGGCACTTTGTGTTTTGTTGTTTCACAGATTGCTGAAGTGACATGAATGTAAATAAATGTTCCCTATTCCCATATTTAAGCAGCGTGTTGGAGGAACATGGACATCTGAAAACATGAAAGGTGTAATTTTCAGCAAGTGAGAGGAGTATTTACAGAGACTTTAGGAATTATAAACTCATAGTTAAGGGATGGAATTCACAGTAAGAACGACAGTATTGCAGTTTATTCCAGAGACTATTAGTACTGGGAAATGTCACATTGGGCTCTTCAGAGCAGCTTGCTCCAGCACTACAAAACTCCTTGTCTTTACTGTGTGAGACATATTCCATTTCTGATTCTTATTATTCTAATTAACAAGAGAAGCTGCCCAAGATGGAATCTAATTTACCAGTAACACAATTTTGCAGAAGCATGAGAACCTGAGCCGTTAGATCTCTTCATAATATTTGGGCTGTAATTAAGCCTTCTTTGAATTGGACAATAATAAATGTTATATGTGGAGATTTTGCTGATTTGACTGTGGATATTTTTACAGTATATTTTTTGCAGGGTTTTAAGTAGTTACCGAAATAGATTTAAAGATGTTTTAAAACATATGTTAAGAGTAAAAGGAAAACTTAATATGTAAGAGGGAAAATAATAAATATGAGATTTTTGAGCAGGACCTTCTCCCCTCTCCCCCGCCAAAAAAACCTTCAGGAGAAACTTTGCACACAGCTTTAATCCCATTATATATCCTTCCCAGCTTTTAGTATTGTTATCCAAAATGTATGTATATTTCAATTTTATGGAGGAAGCAGCAGGTTTTTTCCTTTCTTTATTTTGCTTGACATCTCCATTGAACTAGGCCCTGCCACTGGTTTTTAATTTGGGAATAGAATACAAATCCACAGCTGTCAATCCTGGCAAATGTTATTTCCTGCTGGATTAACAAGCAGTGCTTCTGTTGAGGGGAGGGGGTGGATAACAGGAGCTGTCTTTTACAACTCCTTGAAACTAGATGGAGGGTTTGTTGTACTGAAAGAAGAAGTGCCTGCTAGATTTATATGCAAAAGCTGTCTATATCATTTCATAGGTTGGGAGGCACCGACAGGCCATAGCATGCAGTTACATACAAACATACATGTACGTATGTGTGTGTATGCACACAAACACAAAATAGGACACTAGAATATAATTTCTATAGCTGGGGAATTTTGTAGCTTCCATGTAGAAGTTTGACTCAACATTAACAGGTCTCATCTGGCACAAACACCAAAGGCAGTGTACAAATGGAGTTTTCTCTGCCGAGACCCATGCCAAGGACACAAAATATGTTAATCCTACAATCCTGCTTTGACTGCATGGACACAATTTTCTGCCCAGGAAGATATATGCTGAAGTCAGAAGGGCCTGTATAGTATTTACCCTTTTAGATAATTACAGAAGGTTGAAGCCTCAAAGATTATATTTTACTGTTTCTTTTGTTGGACTTACTGTGGTCCATAGTATAATTTTATGCTAAATGTTGGGGTCTTCCTATTTGGAGTGTCCTGTTCTTCCTTCACCCAAAGACTGTCATATGACTTGATCCTTGAGTATTTGATGCAAAGACGAGAAGTAACTGATTCCCCTAGGGTCTGCTAAGGACATTTTTTCCATAATGACTATATTACATGTAAGAATTTCTGTGCTTTTTCTAAGTGTAACAGGTTTTTTCCAAATGGCTTCTGCTGCTGTTTGATGCTGTGTCTGTCAGTACAAAGCACTGACCCAAAGCGCTCCATTAGTGTACATGGATGCTGTTAATAGCTGCAATACATCAGATGCTTCTACTATTGTCTGCCATCCCAGTGATCTGTGGAATAGTTGCTCTATATTATTTACTGATCCAGTGCATAAGGTCAGAGAGAATCCTTAGAATTGGGAGGGATCTGGGGAGGATCTCATCTAGACTGCTTCTGTTCCAAAGATGGGGCTCAGCTGGATTTAAATCACTCCTGACAAATGTGCATCTGTGTCTTCTCTAAAATCTGATATTTTGTAGCCTCTCCAGGCATTGGCTGAAGTGTCTGTCTGTACCATGAGCGGGTTTTTCCTCATGTCTTGCCTCAATGTCCCTTTTTTTATTTCAAGTCTGTGACTTACTACTCTGTTCCCACAGACACTAAGTACTTCTGCACCTTCCATGTATTTGTTTTATTTTATTTTTCTTTTATTTTATTTTTCCCTATGCAAAATGATCTTAGTTATTTTAAGCTTTCTCTTTAGACCATGTTTTCTAGATGTCTGATTATTCCTTCTGCTGTCCTCTGCCTTCTCTCCATCTGGCCTGTGTGTTTCTTAAAAACGTAGTGCCCAAACTGGAGTACAGTATTTTAGTGGGGGCTTTACCAGCGACAGGGAGAGTGGAAGCATTATTTCTGTAGTCCTACAGCTTATTTTTTATATATATATATGCTGTAGTACGATGCTTGCCCTTATTGCAGTGGCATTGTGTTGTTGACTTGTGGTCCACAATGCCTCCCTTACGGCAGAACTCTTTTCTGCAATAGTACTGGGCTGTCGTTCATCTTCTGGCTGCATTTGTGCTGAATTCAGAGCCTTAAACTTGGCTGCACTGAATTGCACCCTATTTTTTTCAGATCATTTCTCCAAGTTCTTGGGATCATTTTGAATTCTAATATTAATCTCTAGCTTCATATAAATAAACCATCTCACTTTTAAATCCTAAAACAAAATGCTGAATTATATTGAATGGAGAAAAGTCCCCAGTGGAATCGTTTTTGGTTTGTATTTCCAGTTTGACAGTGATACCCACTCCAGGAGTACAATTTCCATGCTAGTTTTGCACCTATTTCACAGTTTCTTTGATTTATAAGTACATCATGATCTCTTAAGTCCTTAATGAAACCGTCACATTCGAAGTCTTAATAAACAGAAGTTACATTGATTGTGTGGCTGCCCTGATCTCCAAGACCTGTTATCCTATTATAGCTGATACTTGCCTACACTTGATATATTCCTGACAAATCTGTTAGTTGATATCCTCTCTCGATGCAAATAAAGCCACATTAAAATGTTTAGATAACTATAATTAGTAGTTACTGAGTTAAGTCTATCAGATTCCTGTAGATAAAGCCTCAGAATTGCATGCATGGTGAGAAGGTTTTCCTAGAAGCAAGGATTTCTGCATCATCACACCCTTTGGCCTGAAAGGAAGGAGCATTCCTAATGCCACCCCTTTCTGGAATCATGGCCATGAGAAGGAAATGGCCTGACTGGAATAAAAGTGAGACTTAAGCTACACCTGACAGAAGGACACGGAAAGCAGAAGACACATCAGATGTAAGGGGAGAAGTAGTTCTGGGTGGGGAGGTAGATACATTTCTGTGGCTAATGAATTAAGAAGGAAAGGACATGGACAATGCGTAGGGAGAACTTAGACTGTGGGGAAAAATGGAATAGAAAATCCTCGAGTAGAAAAAGAGGAAGAAGTGATGAATGCAGAGAAATGCAGAGAAAAAGCATGGGAGCTTAAAGGAGTTGGGGAAAGTATGTTCATGTGGTGTAAAGGTATTTTTTTTAATGAAATGAGGAAAGTACTCAGGCTGTGTTTAAGCAGACCTTTGCTCTATCAGGCAGTGGATGCAGCAAAGATCAGAGGTAATCTGAAGATGGCAATTTTTTTTTTTCATTTTTTATCAAGGACTGCAGCAGTGGTTTGGGGGGATTTTCTTTTATGTTTTCCGACTAACCAGAAAAAGCTGACTACAGTACTGATGAGCTTTTGGACCCCATTCTTAAGCTCTATCAAAGCTCCTGTGACACAATTCTCACCTGGTAGAAGTCAGGTACTAAATTAAGCAAATCCCAGACTTAATTGCCTTTATGATCCACAGAGTAGCTGTGGAGTAATGAGAAAACGGGAAAGAAGCCAGGAGTTGGGGAATTTACGCTGGTTGAGCAAGAGCCTTAGGAACAAGTTGTTCCAGCAAGAGGAGGCTAGAATGGTGTGGGTGAATGGAGAAGGCTGGACTGGGGAGAGGTAACGAAAAAGACAAACATACTAAGAGGGACTCGACTGGAGGAGGTCAGAGGAGTGACACATTGAAGAATCAGAAATATCTATTCTTATAATAGAACAGTGCCAGCCAGATGGTGAACATGAGTCCAAGTGGTTCCTTTTGCTGCGTAGATGGAAGCAGGGATCTTGCTGGAAAAAACTCTGTACTGTTTGCAGCCTGTGTGGTGAGTTTCCTCTTCTCATCGTGGCTGCACAAATTGCTACTTTTGTGCTGGGCATACAGTAAGTAACCTCATTTTGACATTACAAATAATTTGTTATCTGTTCTGGCGGTAGCTAATCCACTTTTGGAGGCTTCATGAAAGTTTTGATGCCTCCTGGCATGTTGAGGTCTTGTCAGCACACCAGTACGGCTTCAGTCCAAAATGACATAGGTGGTAGATTCAGTGGCTGTAAAGGAACGGGTTAGATAATACCAAAATGAAGCTAATACAGGAGTATAATGATAAACTGAGACTTCATTGTTAGCTAAATCGTTCATTTTCTAAAATAAACCTCTAAAAACCTCCAGGTTTTTTTTTCCCCCTAATGCAAAATTTTGTGAGTTAATTACTTTATACTTACTCATATATCAGATATAACAAATTTTATATCTTTTATGGTATCCCAACACTTTACAGTTTGAACCCCTTCTGAAATTCAGCTATGAGTTAGTTCCTTAGGTTGAAGTACTTCCAGCTGTCTTCTTTGGGACTTGTTTGTTTACAAGACAGGGAAATATGTTGTTGTTGAAGATGTTATTATTGCCATTACAATATACAGTGTTTTCTTGTAGTTCTTGACATGTTTGGTCATCTTGAAGAATATTTGTAAAATTATTTGGACTTAAATTTAACACCTCAGACCATCAGGATAAAGTTAAACCAGCACTTCTAGCTCAACTTCCTTTTCCTTTCATTTCATATTTATTTTTTCCCAGAGGCTGTAGTAAGTTCTTGGTTATGAACTGGATACAATAGAAGCTGCAGGTTCTCAGCCCCACTGAAAAAAAAAAAAATAATTAGCTGGATTAGTTTAAGGGTCTAACTATATTAACATAGGTACTTAATTTAATCTTCCTACATCTGATTTCTTTCCAAAAGTATACAACAAAGAAGAGCATTCAGAGAATTAATATTGGATGTTCCAATTACTGTGCTATGGCTATTAGCCCCCATGCAATGAGGTAAAAATGGTTTTTATTCATAGGTTATTTTGTAGAAAGAATAATAGCCTTGAAAATATTGTAGTGCATTATAATTAGAAAGATCACCTGCCAGTACACCTGTTGGGTGATGGCATAATGTCATATAATTTTATGTTAATTACTTCTCTGCTTTTTTCCTGCACCTGCTGCTTCTAATGTCAGAACTGCACAAAGATCCTAAGAAGTGACAATAGGAGCTGTTCATCAGTTTACGTGTTGCATGCCTAAATAGACCTTGATTTCAGCAGAAATAAGAGATTTGTATCACATTTATTTGTAAACATGAATTATGTATTCACTATATACTTATGCATCCAAATGGCTTACATCTTACAAAAGGATATAGTGCATTTAGGAATTTTCACATTAACTATGTCAGATTTAAACAAAAAAAAAAATTCTTTCTGTGTTGATAGCAACAAGTAAATGTTGATTGTTTATATATTTAGAATTTTTAAATACTAAGAGAGTAAGAGAAATTTAGCTTTTAATTGCTGTCTATCAGAAATCTGAGTTAAACTAAGTCTTCACGATAGTAATTTATTTGTTCCCCACATTGCAGTAGAGGAGTATACTATAAGATATTGTTTATTTTTCCTTTGAATTAAAAACATAGTATTTATGACTGTAATAATTATGAATGTAACAACTGGTTGGCGTGGATGAGCACCCAGATGTGAGAAAAAGGCAGAGCAAGTTGAGTGTGTGCTTTGAATTACAACCCTTCTTCAAATGTGCATGTGTGTGCACACACAGAGGTGCACACACACAGGTGCACACACATACAGGTGTACACACACCCCTGTGCACACACACCCGTGTGCACACACACCCTGTTTGAAGCAGAAACTCCCCGCTGCTGACCATCAGCAAATGTCCCAGGTAGACTCAGTCTCACTTGTGGCCTTTAGGTGCTATGAAGCTTTTTTCTTTCTTTCTAAAAGCAGTAAGATCCTGTTACCAACTTGTGATTTAAAAATATGCACATCATGTATCTTTCTACTTATGAACTCAGCTATGATGAGTGACAAGTCCCATTTTATGATCTCTGTATCGTGTGCTACATATTGCCTCGTTCATTTCATAGAGGAAGAGGTAAACAAAGGCTTTGTGCTAGCTGCTATTGCCACGTTTCAGAAACAGATTGAAGTGACAGTCTGGCTCTTGTGTTTTCCCTGGTCTGGAAAGGAAGTAGATAGAAAAATACTCTGGTTACAGCCTGGTCCTTCCAGCCAGTCCCAGCCCTGGGCAGGAGAGACGAGAGACTGCTTTGCAGTCATTCTGCAGAAACTGCTCTCCTTGTGCTGTTGCCTACAAGGGTGTTGCCTGGAGCTTTGAAAGCCATAGCATGATTTAACCACAGTGTTTGAGTGTTTTATTTAAAATGAAATATGTGACTGCAGCATACAATCTTGTTTTGATGTGTTAAACTTACGTTTAAGTTACTGTTGTGATGAAAACCATATTGCTGTGGTATCCTTACTTTGACACGCTCACATTCTTACACTTGCTGTTGTCAAAGGTAACAGAGGTTTCTAATTGTCTCTGAAGCAGTGCTGGAATTTTAGTGCTTATAGACTTTTGATTTTAAAATTCTCTCTCATTTGAAGGTACAGGGCTTGTGAGCTTAAGCCCTGATGATTTGACAAAGAGTATTTGTCAGCCATGTAGCTGTGAAACAATTATAAACTGCTCATAGGAAACTGATCATCACGACAAAGAGACAAGGAAAGCAGAGCTGTGCTTTGTAGAGATCATTTGCATGTGTCCCTGAGTGGTAAATAAGTCAAGCACTGTGCAGACACATCAAAATACATCTGGAACGATCAGCTAGGTCAAGCCAGGCTTAGTAGGTCTGGGTCAGTGTGAGCCCCAGCATGCCTGCTCTGGGCAGCACAGGGCTAAACCCGTGGAGTGAGACCGAAGCTTCACCTCACCCTGGGCTGGTGCTGAGCTCGGACCCAGCCTGCCCTCCCCCTCTGAGCCTCTCCTGCACTGGGGAGGGGAGACACCATGATCAGGAAGGTGTTTTTCCCATGGTGAGACTCATCACTTGCAGTACGGGTGTGCTGAGCCCTGTGATTTCCACAGATGCAAAGCTAATGAATATAGCTGTAATCTGTTAATAGGTGACTAATTTGAGACCATGGCAAAAGCATTTAATTTCTAATGTGAAATACTAGGGCAAGGAAAAGTCTGTGTCACAGACTTGGGATAAAGGAAGAAAGCAGCAGGAGAGGGAATATGATGGTGAATAAAAGCACATCAGAATTCCTTAAACATCAAACCCGCAAAGTGCAAGTAAGTGTGCAAAGGCTTAGGGAGTACCCAGTGACAGGTGAGCCTGAAATCACACTGACAGCGTAACAGCCTGCTGCCTCTGTACCAGTCACAGCCAGCTTCTCTCTCTTCCCTTTCTTCCTCTTCCAGCCCCAAGCACCCAAGTCAGGGAAATGTATACCCATCTCCCAAGGGTGGAGGCTAAAACACTTTATTTCTTTAACCAGATGGAGGCTCAGAATGGCTTCAAAGCGTTAAACCTGCTAACTTTTGATTTATATAAAAATCAAAGGTACTAAGACAAACAAAATATCAATATTGATTGTTGGACAATTTTCTAAGGGCAGCACGACTGGAACTGTTGTGAAAGACAGCAGTAGGCAGTACTGGAGAATATTTGATTTAGTAAAGGACATTCCACATCCATCCATGCAAAAATGATCAACTGGCAGAGTAAACCAGAGCGTTTAGAGAAAAAAATATCACATGAAAAAGTAGGAGAGTAGGGAAGAGTCAAATAGAATGACATGTCATACCAGCACTCTTCGATGTTATTTGTAACTCATTTGGAAGTTTTTATTAGTTTTTAACGAATAAGCCATGGCAAAGTTCCAGCAGAACAAGGTAAGTTGTAGGTAATCAAATAAGAAAGAATGTTCTCCCTTGAATATGTATTGTTGCAAATTTTTCATTGGTTTCTGTGGCAAATGATAGGCTAGTATACATGAAGAAATGCCTTAACTTTGGGATATAACAAAAGAAAGATAGTGATGTCCAGTGCGTTCCTCTTTTAAAGCATATTCAGTGGAGTAGCTGCTCTTGATGTATTTGGTTCATAAGAAAAGCAGCACTGATTTAATAGAAGTATCATATGAGTAAATCCGATGAAATAATGGTGTATTGAAATCACTCTATGCTATTTGAGTTACAGTGGCAAGAAACTGAATCTTACGGTGTAGCACCTCAGGAATCTCTTTTCCTTTACTTTAAAGACGTGTGGAAAGTGAACTCCTGTGATTTCTACAATTGCAGCTATGTCATAAGTAAATGATAACAGGTGGTATAGAAGGAGATGATGCTATAAATAATCCAGCTGGAAGGTTCTTATAGAAGGACTTCTTAAATAAAGTCTCTGTGGTTTTGTATATAACCTAATATCAGGCGGACATGGGTATACTCAGTTTAAGAGCATTTTCATTCTCCAGATGAAGCTCAGAGTTGATACTGGTCAGAAATAATATAATATTAAATACATTATGCATAGCCTTGTGTTTTCTCATAGTACCTATGGAGACTAGCAAGCTGCATTCTTTGTCTTGCAAATTTTACTGAATAAAATGACATGGTTTTTATTATCAGTTACCAAAAACATTTAATTTACTTAAAATATTTTATTTATTTAACTACTGAAAATGCAATTCTTGCAGAAACAATTGAAGAACAAGTAGTCACTATACAGAGAGGAAAACAGATCTCATTCTCTAGATGATTTGAAAAAATCCTTTCTGCCACCTCGCACAAGAAAAGAAGAAGGAAAAGAGGGAGCAAAAAATGAGCAAATAATCTACTGTTCCATCTCAGCAAGGTTCCTTCCAACTGACACAGTACTGACATTCAGGAGAGGGCAGCACACGGGTCAGGGGGCAGTGACAGATACTGGGGTGACTAAGCTCGGGGAGACTGGTCACTGAATGACTAGAGATTCAGCAGCCAGCTGTTACGGCTTGGGAAAGATATCTGTTTGCTTTTAGTCATACTTCTTTTCCAGTGTTGCTTTTTAACATTATATATTATTGCTTGATAACGAAAAGAGAAACGTATTGAACACAAAGGGAACCTAATAAACTGTGCTGTCACCTTGTAGCAGCAGGGGTGCTGAGAGCACATGAGCATAAAAAGTAGCATTCCAATTTCCTCTGCCTTTTTCACTGGCAAACCATCTCTGATGGCCATCAGAATAGCGCACAGTGTCATGGGCTGGGGCTGCAGAAAACAGGCCGTTGGCAAAAGTAAATCCTGAGTCAGTTTGGCTGAGGAACAAGATCAAGTACGTTGGTGAAAGTGAGAGAGGGAAAACTGTTAGTCTGGCCTCTTGCCGGATCCCAGCTGATCACATTTTGTGGTTAAAAGTATGTGTATCAAAAACTGTTCTGCTGACACTGAAATGGAGTGATGAGCCCAGAATGAAAGAAATCCCATAGCAGCCTCCACAGTTCCTGAAGTGCCAAAGGCGCTTAAGTTTCTTGAGGACTTCACAGAGACACACGAGTGATTCAGAAGTTGTGAAACATCTTCCCCAAGGTCACATGAAGAATCAGTAGTAATTTTAGAAAAATCATTCCCTGTTCTGTGTTTTTAAAAAGGTATATATTGATATAAGAAACCGACTTCAGTAATCCAAACAAAATAATTGCCAGTGTTCTTGGAAAATGGAGAGACAAATTTTTAATTCCTGCTATGGGTTGTGATCTGTGCTGGATTAACTGAAAGATTTGTTGACTAATGGCTGGGTAAGCATTGATATATGCTCTAAGATCATTATGCTGCTACAAATCTTAGAATCCTCTGTATGTATAATAATATGGAAGCTAATTTGTCAGCTTGCCCTAATGCCAGATTCAAACTTTCAGTGAACTTTCGTTCCAGATTCAATGTGAAAAGTCGCTTGTAATCATGTGAAATGAAAAAGTTGTGATTACAATGTGAATATTTTCTTGGAAGAACAAAACGAGTGGATTATGTACTTATCCCTTATTTAATAGCACCTAAATGAAATAGTCCCAAGGAAATAGAGGATTAACAAATAAGAAGTATAATACACAGCAAGCGGTCTAGCTGAAGAAAAACTACATAATCTAAAATATCCTCAGCTAAATCCACTGTCACAAATTCAGCGGGGAGACTGAATTACTCCAGCTGCATGTGTGCTGATGGTGTCTGTTTGGGGCAAGGCTACAGTTCAGGAAGGATGGAGAAAGACTCTCAGGCTACCTTTCTTTTTCTTGTACCCATTCAGTCCATGAGCAGAGAACTCCAGCTGTGAATGAATATAATCTTCTTAAGAGTAAGAAATCTAAATGTTTCTGTAAAAAAAATCTAAATAATAGTGTAAAAAAAAAAAAAAGGCAAGAAGCTAGCATGGCAGCATACACAGACACTGAAGAGCTTCATTCTGTTGTCTGCAAATCTCTGTGAGTCATGAAGCAGGCCAGCTTGCACTAAGGGCAGCTGAAAAAAAAGCTTCTGTTGACTTGAGTGTATGTAGTACAAAAGTTCGCCAATTCAAAACCTTTTTTTTTTAATTTTCTCCAACAATAACATTTTTCCAAAGTTGCAGGATATATTTGAAGACAGATCCATTTCCTATGCAGCTGTATCCAAAAGTGTTGGTATTTCTGTGTGAAAGTTGCCGTCAACTTCTGTATTAACAGAACTGTATTTATAGGTTCTAAATGATATCGACAGGCAGTAACAGCATGCATTTGGATATTGCTTAGTGACACAAGTTAAGGACCCAGGTTTCCATTCCTAGTCCCAGGCTACCTTCTTTCTATCTAAAACAAAGTTTCCTCTCTGCTTTTTTCCAGGTCTGGAGTTGGTGTGACAGGTTCTAGGCAGACATTATTTTACGCAGAAGTAACAGACCAGATGAGAGCAGGTGGAGGAGGCGGCCAGCCTGAAGAAGGAGAGCTGATTGAAGTTGTAGAAATACCTTTAGAAGATGCCATGAAATTTGCTTATGATGAAACTCTCCCGAAGACCATGGGTGTCATCTTCAGCTTCATGTGGTTCCAAAACAACATAGCACCCAAGCTGCCAAAAAAATAAAATCAAAGCACAGGCATTTTAAGAAAAGCTTTCCTGCTAGTTCTGTGGGTACAGAAAATTGCAGATATGCCTGCCTTGATCATCTCAACTTTTCACAGAGCAAATCTTTCTTGAAATAAATTTAGAAGTAAAATCTGAATTAGAACCCTGACTCAATGCCCATCATTATCAAAACACTGGCTTTGCTGAGGCTGGTATTCACCTCTGAGGGGCAAATGTTGATTTTCACACAATGACTAAGTCAATGTGTCCAGTTCTCCTTTTTCATGGCATGGCTCTACCAGTGTTTTGAAGAGTTGCTCAGGACCTTGGTGCAGCTGCTCTACTAGGCTGTCGCTGTGCTCTGTACGTACTGGCACCTGTGTATTCACTGTAGTTTCTGATATTTTGGGGTGGGGGGGGAGGCAGCAAACCTTAATAGTCACAGATACACTAAATGTGTTTCTGGGTTCTCCACAGCTTTCAGGGAGTAAAGGAGCAGGGAGCTGTGGTGTGCAGCTCCTGTGCAAAGAAGATGTTTGCATTTCTGAACATGCAAACCTTTATTTCCTAACCAAACATATCTGTGAATCCTTGCACTAACGTGTCATTTGGACAATGTACCAGCTGTAAGGTGATGTCCTTCTGCTTGTTCCCCCTGTAATGCTGAGCAGCAGTGATGGTGATCGAGAGGTTGATGATGGAGACTCCTACTGGAACACATGCTGCTTTGTTTGGTTTATGGGTAATACTTCATTAATTAGATCCAACTTTGTCCTCTAGAGCAGGACTTGAGAGGCCAAACTCCTTCAGTTTGGCTCTGAGATGACTAACACAAGCGATTTCTCTGAGGTGCTCTGTGGTCTCGGTTTCCTCAGTGCCCGCATGGGAAGAATGGGACTTACCCTGAGATAATGCTCCTTGAAATTGGATGTTCAGAAGTGCTTTATTGAGAGATTTTATCATCATTTGAGTTGTTTAGATTGAAGCCTCCACAGCCTGCACAGACGTACTGAGCAACCCAATCTGATTTAATAAAGGGGTCTAATTAGGATGTATATTATTTGATTGACCAGTGTAGTTTAGATGTGGACTGTTTGTCATGTGAAACCATTAAGAGCATGAATGAAAGAGAATCAAGCCTGGCAATTTAATTATGCACTGGTTTATGTTATTCACTGAGTTAATGTTAGTTAACATGACTGCCTTGCATGTGCCTCGAGGATTGCTGAGGTACCAAGTATGTTTAGAAGATGAGTACTGTAATGCAAACTTTCACATGGCACCTGGAATAAATGCGTTACAGATGCATGATGGCATCCAGTGGCTGATTTAAAATCACTGCATATCGAAATAGCTGTGTGAATAAATATTTTTTTAAAAAAGTTGCTTTTAGAACTAATTGCCTACTGGTTCTCCTACTGACAGGGGGAAAGATCCTTGGAAAAAGCAGCCTTCATCTGTGGGAGTCAGACACCTTTTGTGAAAGTCCAGGCACATTTGTGTTGAAGTGTGCCTGGTCTGTGCTGAGTCAAGGGCTGAGTTATTGCAAAAAGTGAATAAATTCTGTCTGTCTGATATATTTACCTTGAAAGGTGTTTTGAGGCTGGGTCTTTGCTGCCCTGCGCCTTCACAGTGCCTGGTGCAGTGTGCCCTGGTTGCTGCTGAGGCCTTTACACCAGCATTGCTGCCACCTCCCACTCCATCCCTCCCCAGAGGTCCCTGGGGCAGACACCCACAAAGCCCCAGGGGGCTGCAGTGGCTCTGGAGCCTTTACATCCCAAGGGATGCTGCCCCTGGCCCTGTGCTCTGCTTGGCCGTGCCTGCAATCTGTATTCTCAAGCAGAAACAAAATGGGCAAGGGATTACTTCAGTTTCCTTCCACAATCTGGCGGTTCTCCACAGAAAAAGCTGTGATGCAATATAGTGAAAGCTTTACATAAAGTCATGCTGTAGCTGGTGTTTGGCTTTGCAATACCAAATATAAATGTGTCTTCATCCTTTTCCTTTTTTTTTGCTGTTAATTTTGGTGGGAATCTTTATAGGGAATTAGGATGGTCTGAAAGTGGTGGAGAAAGGAGTTGAATTTTTTTTAATGATTCATATTTATAAAAGTGAAAACAGAGCAATTCAAATGCTGCGTCCCTCATCACAGTTCATTTCAAAGACCGTGATTAGAGCAAATACGATACGTATCGGCCAAGCCCAGGCAGGGCCGAGGTACTTCTAATGGAAGCTTGAAATCCGGTCTGCGTTTTAGACACATCCTTGGGACGTGCCACCACACATACGTTCACAGAGAGCAGACAGTTCAGAATGAAAGAGGGTTCCCATTTGCTGCTAGTGAATACTGACTCAAGCCTGCAAAACTCCTGTCTGATCTCATCCACCCGTCCCCATGAGATCAGTGTTTCCTTTGTTGAGTAGAATTGGCTGGTTCGCGTTTAAAAGAATGATCTTTACACTTCTCATCTTTATGATGTGGCTTTGGGATACAGAGATAATCAAATGAACCTGAAATTATGATTTAGGCCTCTAATGAAGACTGAAATTACAGAGTCTTGAATATAATGTCACTGTCAGGCTCGCTACGAGGTGTCAGAAGAGATATCACCAGCACCTTGCAAGTACGTGAACCCTGTTTATTATTGTTGTTTATTATTCTATCTGTAAGGCACCTACAACCCCTGAGTTACTCCCATATCACGTGGTTTTAAGCACTGGACAGTGATATGATTAAAATGCCTTCTCTAAGAGGCTGACACTTTAAATAAAGAAGCTGAATTACAGCAGGGGGTAGGAGGGGGCTGGTGCAGGGTGCCCTGGCCACCCTTGCTCCCCCAAGCACATGGGGGTGCTCCCTGGGCCGATAGAGGCAGCCCCCCGGCAGGCAGCCACTTGCCCTTTTGCTTGTTCCCTCATTCCCATCCCTCCCAGGGAACCATAAAGGCAGCGCGCCCCAGCTCCCCGCAGGGCCATGGCCAGGGCCAGGGCAACCGAGATAATTGCTCCTCAAACACACGTGCCGGCCCAGCGAGGCAGCCCACCAGGCACACAGGATTTTTGCTAAATTAGGACAATTGACGAGCAGGCTTCATCCCCTCGCCGGGGCTCTATAGATAGCTGAAAGGCACACCCAGTTGTGAAATCTGCTGCAGCAGCACACCTGGCGCTGTCTGCAAGGCTGTTCACAGCCCTGAGCAGGTGTGACTCGGCCTTTGTGGCCACCAGAGTCCGGCCCTGCAGCCCCTGCTGTGTCCCCTGTGCCCCCGCTGCCCGGCGCTCCGCACGGGAGGCTGCCGCAGAGTAATGCTGTTGTTTGAAGCTGTCGGGAGCCATCTCCTGAAGTGTGCAGCGGCTCCAGAGGGGTCAGAATACGCCTGTGCTCTCAGAATGGATCTGCAGCTTCAGTCTCAGAGCCTGCACCGGGGGGGAGGCAATGGGTAGGGCAGGGCTGCTGTCAGGGCAGCACCATCCCTGCAGCCCCAGGGATGCTGTCCGGTGGCCTGGCCAGCAGGTACCAGTGACTCGCGACGTACCCCGTGTTTGGGCTCAGCCTCCCCAAAAAGGATTTTCCTTGCTCTGCTTTGCTGCATCTCAACCAGTGGAACACCAAGGTGGAGCTCTGAAAGCCCAAGCCCTAATCCAGATTCACATTTAATTTCAGGAAGTATGCCGTGGACTTTGGAGCGGGTTTCTAGCAGGAGTTTTCATTCCCACTGGTTCACACAGGATTTTGCTTGATTAGAGCAAAAAAAGGATGCTTGTACAAACCCTGTGCGACTGCAAAAGTTACTAGTCAATTTGTCTAATCCTTCGGAGCCAGTCTCATTCATTAACTGGGAACACATTTTTACAAGGGCTTTAATTGCTCTCCAGATGAATCACGAGGGAGGAGGAGAAGGCATAACGCAGCTAAATGGCCCAGATTTGTGGCGCTCAGAGCTCCACAGCCTGCCTCAGGACTGGCTTCAGTGCATTTCTCATAATTGCAAATACAATCAAATAGGTACTGAACCCTGCCAGCCACACACCGTATTGCTCTGCTGCTGAAGTACTCAATATCCTGTGCTGGCTTCGGTCTCTAATAAAACATTCAGAAGCAGTGGTGCTCTGAGAAACCCCTCTTGGACGTTCGGTTACAATGAAAATGGGCTGGGAAGAGGCAATGCAGGAATGACTGTCAATCTCATCAATTAATGGCTAGCCCCATGCTTCAACCTCGTTAACAGAAATACCCCTGTGCTCCTCTTGTGCCTGCCTGTGGTTCAGTGTTTGGGGTACGGGTACAATGGGTAAATCATTCAACAATAAGGAAAACATGATTTTATCATTTTATAAGAGCAAGTAAGTCTGATTGCTACAGACATGCTTGTGGCAACCAGGAGCCAGCCCTGGCTTGGCCACATCTGACCAGCCAGGGACAGCCCAGGTGCCACCTGAGCCCCAGGCAACTTGTGTTTGCGTGGGGACCTCCTGAGGTCACGGCCACCCATGCGAGAGGGCACAGTCCCTCTGAACGATGCCATCCGAGTGCATGTCCATTGCAACATGCACACAGCCTGGCTTTAATCCCGTGCCCCTGGAGCTGTAGAGGGGGACATGGCAAAAAAGAGAAGTTAATTAATGCCCCTAAAAAAAAGCCTCGGAGGACCACATCTCACCTGGCCCCAGATGCAATGGAAACGTGGATGATGAGCATTGACCCACTGCTTCAGGTTGTCTGGCACAGCACTGGCCCTGTCCTCAGCCCTTCCCAAAGTCCTCAGTGGGTGCTGGTGGGCAGAACTGGCTGCTCGCTGTGCCCTCTGGGTGGCACAGCCCAGCCACCACCTCCAAAGCCTCACAGGAGCTGCTGGCAAAGAACAGGGCGATGGGAAACGGTGTACTCCAGTCTGCTGGTCCCCTCCAGGGCTACAGGGTGATGAGGATGGGTTTCAGGGCCAGAGTCCCTAATCTGGTTTCTGGTGAGCCTGATGAGTGGAAGGGGTGGTGAGTAAAACCACTTGGCTCCTGCCCACCACGCGGGTCCCTCAGGCAGCCCTGCCGTGTGTTTGTGGGGATGGGGTGCTTAGGGAAAGTTTTGCTCATGCAGCAATTGCTAAAATAACTGAACAAGGCACAATCAGGCACTTGAGAGTGCTGGAAACAATTTAAGAAATGTTCTTGGGACAAACGGTGGGTGCTGTGCAAACAGCTCCCCAGGGTTTGTGAAAGGGGCCCTGGCTGCCCAGCCTGCCCAGCCCTGCAGGAATGCACTCGTACCAATAACCCGCTCCACTCCTTTCGTAACCTCCTTCAGGCTCACCCCGCTCCTGCCCTGGGGTTTCAGGGTGCCTCTTTTGCAAACAATCAAGAAAACAAAACCAGAGGTATTGCAAACCCATGCTGTGCTACCTCCAGCTCCTCTATTCTGTTCAATATGAAGGTGAGGGACTTTGTAAGGACTTTGTAACACTCCCCAAGGGACTCCCCAGAGGTGAAACTTGGATTTTGCCCCTCCACGGCTTCCCAGCTTCAGCAGACTTAAAGTTGAAGCTGGCCAGGCCCAGCCTGGGTCATACTGCAGCCCAAGCCCTGCTGAACCCAGAGCTGGTGATGCAGCAGGGATGCAAGGGCTTGAGTTACAGCAATCCATCAGCTGCTAATCCCCTCTGCCAGCCCCACGGCTCCAGGCTGCCATCAGTCCTGTGCAGAGCCCCGAGGTGGGATGGCAGCACGTTTGCTCCCACTCCTGCAGGCTAGCAGGGCTGAGGCAGTGCAGGGGAACCCCAACCACATGGGAGCTACAGGGAGCCCCTGAAGATNCAAAAAGGGAGCAGAGTTAGGCCAGTGACGGGTGTCATCATGTTGGCCCTCCAAAGCAGCCACAACCCTTTGCACCCTGGCCAGCAGATGTTGTCAGGGTGGAGGCTGTCCCACCTGCAGCAGCCCCGATGTCACACTGAGCAGCTCATGGGCTGCACAGCCTGAGCAATGCAGAGGAGATGGCCAGGTCAGGTACCACCTTCATACCCAGCCTCTTCATCTGCTGCATCTTCCTGGTCATGCTGCCAGCTTCATCTTTTCAAATGTCTTTCCTTTATATCTAATGCCTTTGTTTGTTGGTTGGGGTTTTTCTTCTTCCATTTTTTCCTTCTTTTATTGCTCTTCCACCCAGTCTGATGTCAGTGTCTCAGAGGAGCTCAGTCAAAATAACACCAATGCATCAAAATAGTAAGATTCATTCCAGGGGTTCTCGTAGAGCCGAGGCACTGAGTGACAGCTCTATTGATCACAGCAGAGCAACAGCTCTCTCTAGCACAGGATTTAGCTCCTAGATGGACACTAACGTATAGATTTGGGTATTTTTCACTAGCAAAATCGATGTGTAAATATTCTGCAGTTAATGATACAGATCTGCTCCTAGTTCAATTAATGGGGGAAGTGTCAGTATCATGAAAANCTATGTCTCCCTGGTCTTTGGGAGTGGTGTCAGGATCTGACCCATCTCTTCCCATCGTGGTAGCGAAGTTGGGAGACCAGCAGCAGTGCACCTCAGGAATGGGCCAAGCAGATGAGGTCACATTCAAGATTTGTGCTTAGTCATGGACCTGCTTCAGAAAACCCCATTTGCTGGGGTGAGCAACCTCTGCCTTTGTCTGANTATATCTAATGCCTTTGTTTGTTGGTTGGGGTTTTTCTTCTTCCATTTTTTCCTTCTTTTATTGCTCTTCCACCCAGTCTGATGTCAGTGTCTCAGAGGAGCTCAGTCAAAATAACACCAATGCATCAAAATAGTAAGATTCATTCCAGGGGTTCTCGTAGAGCCGAGGCACTGAGTGACAGCTCTATTGATCACAGCAGAGCAACAGCTCTCTCTAGCACAGGATTTAGCTCCTAGATGGACACTAACGTATAGATTTGGGTATTTTTCACTAGCAAAATCGATGTGTAAATATTCTGCAGTTAATGATACAGATCTGCTCCTAGTTCAATTAATGGGGGAAGTGTCAGTATCATGAAAAGAAGAAAAAAAACATGAGGTGAAGGTCTTGCCTGCGAAAACTGCATGACTGATCCTAATGCCCTGTCCTTTTTCTATCAATCAAGGCTGATTGGCAAAGCTTTTTAATTCAAGTCTCTAAGCAGGATGATCAGCGTTTACTTAGCTAGTGTTGATTTCCCCCTGACCAGGCTGCTCTGGAGTAAGGTATCATCTTATAGCACAAACCCTCTTATAAGGGATAAAGAAACTGAGACTACCTTGATCCTCCTCGTTACCTCCTCAGACCTAACGATTGTCCTGAGCACTCTTGGTGTGGGCTGGGGGGACAGGGGTCCCACGAGAGCCAGGCTGGCATCCAGCGGGGACTGCAGCTGGGAGTGATGGGGTGCAGAGCACAGGGCACCCCGTTTGGCCCCAGCCCAGCTGTGGTGGCTGCCCAGTGGCTGCCAGCCCCACGTTGCCCACCTCCATCCCTGGCCCTCGGCCCCGGGCACCAAGTCCCAGCACTGCTGCAATATAAATCAATCCTGGCACTGGGAGTGCAGCCTGTGGCACGTCTCCCCTGGCTATTTTTAGCTGCTTTTCCAGAGAAACTGAGTTAATGCAGCTTGCCTCTGAGTGTGGAGGCTCCTGCTACTGGCCACCCCCTGGCACCTCTGCCTCCCAGATGGGTTAGTTGCTCCTGGATGGGTTTAACAAAGCTTTTGGAGAGGGCAAACCCATAGGGCCAAGACACGAGCATCCTGTGGCCCCAGGCCCTGAGCTTTGCTGCATTTCTCCCAGCGTTTCTTCTGCTGTCTGCACCCGAGCACCCACCCACGGCTGCCCCACAGGGAGAGAGAAGAGATGGAAACGTGGTACAACGAGCTTAATGTTCAATAAAGTGACTCCTTTTTCACACAGCAAAGTTGTTTCCTTGTAAAACATGTTGTTCTCTAAGGCCCTATTTCTGGAAAAGATCAGAGGGTCTCTCAGCGGGGAGCTGAGTGTGAGGGTTCAGCTTTGCAGAGCTGGCATCTGCAGGGCTGGTTTTGCCTCACTGGCTTCACACAGTGTACCCAGAACATGCACATATCAGCGCAGAATTAACATTGGGCACTTACTCTTCACATAAAAATGAGAAACAATTTTTTTCCTCAGGTAATATATTTACATCTTTTATGTGGAATAAGAATTTGAGGGGGTGGGGGTGGGGATTTGGGTTTTTTTAAAGAAAAGTAGAGAATTGGTGCTGAGCGCCTGGAAGCAGGTAGGTCTGCGAGGGGAGGCAGGTAGGAGCACTCTGCAGATTTTGGGGCCTCAGGACCCACTTCTGGCTGAGATTCCCACGACCCAGGGAAGCCCTCTGTGCTCAGGCAAGGCCCACAAGCCTGCAGAGGCAGCAGTACAATGTCTCATGTGACACACCCTGCCGCCCCAGCCATCCTCCGGCTGCAAATATCCACCTTGTACATCTTTCTGAATCAAAAAAAGCTGAATGCTTGCCTGCAGTAAAATGGTCAAATGCAGCTTGGGTTGTTTTGGAGATCCTCTCGTTTTACCAGCAGTGTGGCACACGTTCTGCCACATAACGTCAGGTTGAGATGTAGGGATGAGATGGGAGAGTCACCAGGAGCCATCTGTGCAGGTTGGGAACCATCTCCCTCTCGTTCACCTGCTTCAGACCAGCTGGGTAATTCTGGGGCATGGGGGTGTGTGTGCCTGCCCCTTCATGCCACCTGGAGACATCAGATCTCATGCAGCAGCACCCAATACAGAGTGGATCGATGGTATTCCAGGTGATTAAACTAATGCAACACTCAGCCCACCCCCTAGCCATTAGCATGCAGATCACAGATGCTCCGGGTCAAATTAGTTCTTCTCAAATTTCTGTGATTTTCAACATTGATGTACATAAATCCAACACAAGAAAAATGGTCAGCAAAGAACCAGGACTTCAGGATCTCTGTTGCAGTATGAAGGCAGGGATCCCATTTTTCAATCTCTTTCATCCAACCATCTGTGCTCTGCCATGGGATCTGTCATTGAGCACTGACTTTTGAATGTGTTCGCCTCCTCTTTACCAAATTAAAACATTTAGCTGTTGTTGTTTAGCATACCAGCATATTCACATAAACAAAGATGATGCGTCTCAGCTCATAATACTGTCTTAGCTTACAATAGTTTGGTGTTCATATTTAAAGAAATGGAAATGTCATAAAATAAAATTATCAGACAATTCCTCTAAGCCTGTGTGTACACTAATATTCCTATTAGGCTACCAAACACACTATTAAGCATGGAAGGACTACTGCACTAATGCTCCTTATAAAACCAGCCTGAATTTTAGTACCCAGAAAGCAGCTTATCTGTTCCTTGGGACTAAGAAGACTCAAATGCCTTTCAGTTATTAAAAAGGCTGAATTATGTCTCAGTCTGAACTTGGAAATCAGAGGAGCCACAGACCTCTCAAGGAAGTAAAGTCCTTTAAACCCAAGCTCAACTTTTCAGAAAGAGCATGCAACTTTAGGAGGGCTCCCTTATTTATTTGTTTGTTTGTTTTCAAATAAACTTATTTCCAAATGATTTGTGTGAACACACCTTATGGCCTATGGCTTTCCAGTTCTTCAAGGAAAGTCCCAGCCTCAAGAACTGTGCTACCCCAGGTGACAACAGATGGACGTGCGGGGTGGGACTCAGAGCCCAGTCCTCTGTGTGCAGATCAGTCCAACTCCTCCCAGCATCATGCCACCAACCAACCTTTTTGTAAGGGGTGTTGTTTTCACCTGAAAATTTGGAGACCAGGAAGCTCTAGCTGCTTATTTAGTACAAGCTAACAGAGCACTGTAATCCTGAGAGGTTTCAGCACCGAAGGCAATCATTTCACTTAGAAGCTGAAAACAGAGTTGTTCTGCATTGAACAGCAGCCCTAGGTAAAAGCTAAGGTCCTGGAGGTTGCAGCATAATAGGGAAATATGGCAGGTCTACAAGGGTACTGGATATACGTTTTCTGTTTGCAGATTTATGTACCTGTCTGGGCGTGTGTGTTTTGTCATGCCTACAGCATAAGCACTGTATTTGACACTCTAAATCAAGGAACAAAGGACTCAAACAGTAGAAGGGACTAAGTTGAATGTAATTGATTTGTTTATCCTGCAAATCAACATCTGCTCAGACCTATTTCTTTCCACTCTGAAGTTGTCATAACATAATATTTTGCCTCCTGCTCAATCTAATTATAAATGTATGAGCCAAAAGCTCTTAATTGTGCTCACAGCCATCAGCAAGAGCTTTGCTGCTGCACTGAGAGCAGCCAGGGTTAAATCAAGCTGTGTTTAAGAGGCTTTTTTTCATGAAGGTGTTTTCCCTAGTAAGCTGTATGCTGGTACCTTTCTAAGGGGATGTTTTCACACTGAATTCACTGGATAGCTGTTTTACAGCACTGATGAAAATAATCACAAAAGAAGGCAGTAGACCCCAAAGGATCTACTTTTGGGATAGTGCTGCTCAGGCTGGAAAGGAGGGCACATAGTTCTCTGCCATCATCACCCTGCAGTACCAAGGAGCAGACGGACTTGTGGCACAGCACAAATGAAGCACACACAGCCCATCACAGAGGTCTCCAAAAAGGCTCATAACTCCATAAATACCCATCAAGAAAGCTTTTCCTTCATCCTCATGTGGAAGTGTGGCTCCTGCAGGATGGAGGTGGTAGGCTGGGGCAACCGTGGGGCCAGTGGGTCCACCAAGCCCAGCACAGAGATGCTGCAGGGTCAGGGGCATCAGCCTGAGAAGCCTGAGCCTGGTGCAGGCATGTCTACACACCTTCAGCTGTGGCACATAGACGACCTTAGCCACCATGATGATTAGGTCGCATTTCTGAAATTATATCCTTTACCTGCCACCCCAAAGAGTGTCCCACGCTGTAATGATAAAGGGTAGTGGCTTAATTCTTTCATGTTTCATAAGTTTTCTTAGAAATATGAATCATTCCCACTTCAGGAGCTCTCCAAAAGCAGAGGGAAATTTTCGACTGCTTGCTGTCTTGATGGAAATGATATGGCTTTATTTTGCAGCCTCAGGGCCAAAGTTGGATGCAAATAAATATAGCTCCATTGTTGTCAGAGAAGGGCCTATATTTACTTGCACTACACAGGAAGATAGCATCACTTTTCTTTGCCCTCATTGTTTTGGCACAGCTCCTGAAGAGGTATGTCCAGCTTATAAGGAACTGTCAACAACTCCAGATCTGCTGTTGAAGAAAACGAGCACTCGCAGGGTTTCCAGAACTTCTGACCACAGAGCCAGCCAGGGAAAGGACACAGGGAGGAAAACGTGCAGGGAGGATTGCTTTTCCCTCGCTGCAGAGCCATACCTGAGCTCCCGTCAGGACCTTTTTCTGGTCAAGAAACCACCTTCAGCATCAGTCAGCGGCTGCCCCCACAGAGGCCCTGCCCTGGGGCTCCCTGAGATGTTGTCTGCCTGCCTCACCACCCTACTGCTGCTGCTGCTGCTTATCAGCAGCCCTGGCTTGAGGCTACTCCAGTAATTGTCGGTCTCAATGCATGGCCATTATTTCCTCTGTAGAGCTTCAGAGTTGGATAAAACAACAAGCTTTTACCAGCGTTTGATATTCACAGCTGAGGATTGCAAACTGATTAACTCCACTATCTAAAGTAATCTTCAGCACACCAACCAGGTCTGTCACAACTGGGCACAGCCCCCCCTGCAACAGCTGCGAAGAGGTCAGTACAGTCCCACCTATACTCACTAAAAACTGACCCTCCACTCTGCAAATCCCTGGCCAACAGCTCCCCATGCAAACAGTGCACAAGCAGGGTTTGAGACAAAGTTCCAATTTTAGAGTCCCACAAGGTCTTCTTTGAATAAGGCTCATTTTAAAAAGATCATCTCATTAGCAGTGTTGGGTCTCATACATTTAGGGTTTTCTTGAAGAGGCTTGGGAAATGAAGAGGTTTTGCCCTTAAATCACAATCTTGAGATTTAAATGCTTTTCTCTCCATTAGAAATATGTCCTGGTAAGCACAGCTGCTGAAAGCAATCCCTGTGCATAGGTCTGTATTGATGTACACACAGGAGGGATCAAGATGGTTGTTTAACATCTCTCCATGGATAGGTTTTGTTGCCTACAGCACCCTCCTTACCTGTTGTCTTTGGAACCTCTGTCAGAGTGGTTGCCTCAAACATCCCATGGATCTTACCCCTGGTTATGACATATTGGACCAGAACTTTAGGTTTAATATTCCCACTGAGTTTAATATTGTGACAATAAAAGTAGAAGTAGTGCAGATGTTTCCTGCAAAGTGTGGAATAAACAGCTGGAGGGAAGTTTGTGCTGTGGTTAGCTATTGTGATGCTGCCTAGCAAATGGGCATGAGAGACCTGGGACAAAGGGACATGGTAATCATCCTCATTCCTCCAAACACTGGAAAATGCCTGCATTTCTCTGAGTGGTACCCGTCAGGTCTGTTCAGTTGGATTTTAGGTTCTAATGAACAATGAAACAGTGTGAAGTAGAGCAGGAATGTGCCTGGTGAAACCCTGATTTGTACAAGTCAATCCACTGGTTTTGGTAGGATCAGGCCTTGACTCTGCCAGCTGCCACATCACTGTAATCCTGTGTAAAGAGTGTGCCAGTAGCCAGACTTAACTGCTATGTCGCAAACATCTGCACCTCCTTCTCTGTCAGTGGAACAGGTTTTCTTCAAGTTGTAAGGCTTGGAAAATGAAGGTAGCACTTCAGCAATATCTTCTCCCAGAGTCCAAGCAGGAATTTGGAGCACTTGAATAGTCCATCCCCAAAGAATCTTTTCCAGGTCTGACCCTTATCCTGCTGCATGCTGAAACAGGACTATGTAAATTCGTAATCATTGCTGTAGACATGATTTAAGACCCTATAATATGTATCTCACTATCACATCACGGTGCTTTGAATCAAGGAACTCAAAGTATTGTATTTTCATGCATCTCAGATAACTCACACCACTGTAAAAGAACTGTCCTTTGCAAACAAGTACCTAACTGATCTGCATCTTCAGATAACCCAGGAGTCACGTCAGAGTATTAGTTCTGTATGTGAAGTCATAGGCATAGGGTGGGAGTGCCTGTCTCCCTCCCAGCATGCAGCAGACGTGAGAGATGGGACAACAGGGCCAATAGCATCTCATGCTGCTCACATCTACCTTCTGGTTCAGTTTTGTTTCCACCTGTAACTCCTGGTGTTGGCAACGAATGTGGATGGCTCCACAGGCTCCAGTGGATGGATGGTGCGCACGCTGGTAGCTTGCAGCCACTGGGAGCTGATGTGAGGAGGGTTTGGCCCCAAAACTGTGCTGAAAAGCAAAATAACTAATATTGTCTGTATTCAACTTTGTTGCCCTCTCCGAGGCAGCTCCATCCAGATGATCTTTCTACATCTTGTTTTCTTATTCTCAAATTGAGTGCAGACTGTAAAGCCTCCCTGATGCAAATTTCCACTCCAGCCTACAGAAGAAGCCTGGCAGAGGAGCTGAGCATTTACAGGGATGCTTGCTGCAGCCAAAAACCTAAAACTAGACTTTTAATGCCACAGTCAGTACCCAAGAGATGACCTGATTTTCAGATGTTAGGAGAAATTTCAAAGCCTGGTCCATGTATGGCTTGATACTCCATGAAGTGGCTGAGTCTGCAGGAGCTCTACATTAGCTGCTTAAAACATATTTTGCACTGCTTGGGCAGTTCTGCAACATGGCAAGACACCACACATGTAAAACCCAACTGCCCTCTCACTTGGGGACTTACCTGCAGAGGTGTTTCATCTGTGGAAAAATTATTTGCCCACCTTGTTGTCTTCATTTGAGGTAAAATAGAACCAACTTTCTGTTCAGTAATTTTACTTCTTGCTAGGCCTCTTTTAACTCTCTGAAATTCACAACATATTGTCCAGAAAACTGGTCATTCTAAGAGTGATAAGACCAATATTTATACTTCATGCCAACAAACCATATGCAGAGACGTTCTTGTTTATACTTATTGCTATAACAGTCAAGGTCAGCCAATTTAGTTGGAAGAGTTGGAAACAGAAAGGCGTGGAGGGGTCCCACCTGCAGGGAGGAGCAGGTGACCCAAAACTGGCCGACGGGGTTATTCTGTCCCACCTGCCCCATGCTCAGTATAAAAGCTGAGGGATCATAGGGTCAGCTTTCTTTCTTCAGTGGTCAACATCCCAAGAGGACTCTATCTGTTCATCTGCCTTTGATCCCAATGCATGCGTTCCTGACTCCAGAGCTGGAATCCAGTTCCCATCTGTTGCTGAGTCAAGTTTGGGACTCCCCCAGTGCCTGCTGGTGACATCATCCTGGGAGCTTGTTACAGTTTTTTACATATACACACATATAATATCTATTTCATTATTTTCTTTTTATTTTATTATTAGTACTGCATTAAAATAGTTTAGTTCCTTCTAAACTTGTAAATATTGTTCTCTCCTCCTCTCCTTGGAGTGAGAAGCGGGGAGAGACTATCTGTCACCCATAATTGGCCAATTCAGCCTAAACCACAACACTTGCCTCCTCCAAACTTTTCTCACTTACAAAAATGTCTGATCATCCATTTCAAGTTCTGCAGCTGAGCAACTTTACACATGCATTTATTCAACTAATGAGATAACGGCATAATGTATTTACAAACATCAGCTCATGGGCACAAAAATTTGCCAGGCTATGGTGTTTATTTAAAAGCATAAATATGTTTAATGGTTTTAAAATGAGCCAAAGAAATAGCTTGCTTCCCATCCAGCATCCTGCAACGCTGCTGGGTATACACAAGGTCATCCAGATTCAGCAAGACAGTGACATATAGAACCTTTTTTACAAGAAAACTTTTGAGTGTATCAACCCTTTTGCACACGCTGCATCTTAGGGCCCATGGGTTTTTTTGACCAAAGTCATCAAAAGAGTTATATCTTCATTGCAGGGTTTGTTAGAAAAGGGTTTGTTAAAAAAGCAGGTGGCATTGTGAAACACTCTAACTACACTTAATGCATTGCAAATAACAATGAAAAAGCTGACAGCAGGCTGGAATGCTGAGAAAATTGCTTTGATAAACTAAAGTGTTTAAAATAAACTTTAATGTTATTGATTTTAACCCATGTCCTGGTTTCCAGTAGGGACGGGGTTAATTCTCCCCTGACTCTGTGAGGGCACAGCTATTCCATCCCATGTGCACCAGGCACAGGGGCAGCAGGGAGCAGCAGGGAGCTGGCTGGGTAGGGGAGGGACAACACCAGGAAATGGGTGGGGGTGGTGTCGGGATATAAATATCGGAGCGGCCGGG
>VXBW01005532.1:0-53587 GCA_013400375.1 Thinocorus orbignyianus
GCCGAGGCTAAACCGTGACATACATGAATTTCTTATGTATGTCCAAATTTGAGTAACATGACTGCTGGCCTCAAGGCTTTTGTCCTCCATAGAGATGATGTGGCTGCTGAACTCTTAGACAATAGTCAAACTTTTGGTCGGTCTGACGTTCAGTTACAACACTGGTCTCTCTATTATGACTGTAGACAAATAAAAGTATATTTTTGGACTCGGATAACTTTTTTACAATCAAAGATATTAACAGGAGATAATTAGGAAAGCTGGTTGAATAGTGAGAAAAGCAGGACAACTAAGGATAACTGAAAAATTTAGCCATCACTTCAGAAAATGTAAGTAAAATTCATGGATGAAATTTGGTAATATATTTTAGTTGACCAGTGATTCAAGCCCTTGGTTTAATTAAGGAATGATCAGTATGTTTCAGAACTTTCCTGTTAACATAGTGATAAAAAAAAATCAATGTGTTTCATTTTGTTATAAATCTAGATTAATTTCGTGTTTATTTCTGTGTCTGGTCTGTGTCCTGTTCCCCCCTGCTTTTTTGTTTTGTTGTTGTTTTATGTTCTTCAAACCCTTCTGGCTGTCTCTTGGAAAAAAAGTACTAGATTTACATCTTAAATATATTTAGATTTCCCAGTACAGGCCATATCTGGTGGGATATTGAAGCTGTATGTCAAAACAGGCTTTAAGTTTTTATTGCAGTTAGATGAGATTCTTTTTTTGTTTCCTTGAATCATGTTTATGGAGAATTAAAAAATTATATGCTGTACTTCACTGATGTGTATTTAGAGCACAGGACAAGCTAGGCAGCCATCCCTAGAAGTCTGCACTTGCACTGGAGTGTACAAACAAGGTAACCAAATAGACCCAAAGTATTTTTAAAGTATTTGACAGTGTTGCTTGTATATAAATAAGGTCTCCAGCTATGTTCAGTGCCAGGGCATGAGTGCATCCTCCTGCTTTGGGAGTTTGGCTACGGAACCTGTGGACTGGATCAGATACAGAAGGCCAAGGAGGGTGACCCTTTCCTGCAGAGCTCCCTGGCAGTTCTGCTGGGTGGCCGGAGCCAGTGCCAATCCTACCCCAGCCCCGTCTCTGCTCCCCAGGAGCTGCTTTCAGCTGGGCTCCACCACAGGTCAAGCCCAAACTACTGTATCAAGGATATCCCAGTGAGTTTATGAAGCAACATCCCAGCCTGTCACCATCCTTTGCCCTGCTCCTGACTGGGGTCATGGAATGGGTCCTGTTTGCCGGGTCCTGCCCTGATGGACCCCTGGGGAGCCCCTGCTACTCCTGGCCCCTGACCCCAAGTTGCTGCTGAGCCTGACTGCACACAGCAAGGCAGCTTTCACAGAAGCATAATGATGAGGCTGGAGAAAATAATGGTTTATCTGAAGAGCCCTCTAAAAGAAGGGAATAAAGCACCGAATAGCTTGTTGTCAGGTTATTTCCTTCATCAGGACAAAAAAGAACAAGGAAGGTTAACTTTGCTACTGGCAAAGAATACAACTCTAGGAAAAAAAATAATCATCAAATGAGCAATGTTATTCATTGTGTACAAAGGCCAAATACTACACATCAAAGAGAAAATTAATATGTTACAATTTTTAACCAAAATTTGCCAGTTCTAGAGTAAAATAGTGATAAATCTGGTGTAGAAATCATTCTTCCAGATTGAGAAGCCCACATTCAGTGGCACTGCAAAAGCAAAACAAAAGTAATTATTCAAGAAAACTGAATATAAATCAAGTAGGAATTAAAATTTTAACATTGTAGTGTAACTTCCATGATGCACATACTGGAAAACCACATTGCAAATCAGTGTTTAAACATTTGTGAGCAGTGATTTATATAATTACTCTATTCACTCCACTAAGCAGTCACTCCTCCTAGCACGAGTGAAGGGTTTATAACACATCCTCTAATTATTACTTTGAAGACTTCTATCTTTTAAAGGTCAAAGTCACAATTATAGGGTAGAAAAGATTGTCTCAATTTTTTTGTATTAGGGATTCATAGTAAAGTCGGCATAAGAACAAAGCATATTAAAACTGGTCATCCAAAAACTAAAACAAACTGAAGAAAAGGATAATGAATGAAAGAGCTGAGAGGGAGAATCAAACCGTAGAATGAAAACCAGATTATAAGAATGCCTTTTCACAGCATTAGTTAATTTGCTTTGTAAAATTGCTGCTTTACTATATTTGTAAAATGATGTAAATCAGAATTAGCTTTCCTGGAATCGATATGTTTACAGTAGCATTAGCTCAATGAAAAATGACCATTAAAGTCAATAACTTCCTTTGATGTTTAAATATACATTACAACGTAAATTTCAACATTATTTCCCTTTGGGAAGAGTAGAATTTTCAGTTGTAATTTACTAGTTCACTTTTACAGTCCTGTACATACCTGTCAGCCTGCCACATTTCCAGTCTGGACCTTAATTCTCCAAATATTATAATTAATACCTTTAGCGATGGCGGGGGGAAGATTAAATTTCTAATATTAAAATGGTGCTGGGGTAGAAACAATATGTTTATGCTAGACTGAAGAATATATAACTAAACAAAATATGTAAAACTCAAACTTCAAAAAGTTTTTTTGCAAATTTACAGGTGAAACCTTGACTGTATAGAAATCCAAAAATGTTTGGAGAATATTCCAAGCAAGTCACAATTGCACCTGAAAAAATCCCCCACCTGTTTTTGTTAAATACAAAATAAATAAATCTTTAATTTACTGTTCCAACTAGGATACGAATTTTTTTTTGCTGAAATATCTACTTTTATTTATGCTTATAACTATTGTAACTACCTCACTATTTTAGATCATGTTAATGTTTAGAAATACTGTATTTTTTAAAAAGCAAAACTTAATAAATATTAATCATAGAAGACATACTTAATCCTATCTTGTAAAGGGACACCTTTTCCAGACAGATGTAAGAGCAATGCATCCAGTCCACGAAGCTTGGTATTTGATTAAGTATTTTTACAAACACAGAGAAAAGGTTAAAAAAATATTAATGATGTTATTTACTGCTACCTATTTTGAGTTCCAAACCTAGCTTCAACATATTAAATACCATAATTTAACTTCTAATCGTCTATGTGCAGGGAGGAGGCAGTTAAGTATGTAGAGCACATGGCAATTAAATGTAAACGTGAAATTTAATTGAACAATAGAAATCCAAAAACTATGTCTTTAAATAGTTCAAATTAGCTCACACTCAAAGCTCTGTGGTAAACTGTCAGCTAAACGGCACCCCTTTTCTGTTTTTAATTTCTTTGCAAAGGCCAACATATTCTGTTATTTGTAACAAAGCAGCATAAATGTTGTTTATCATTGCCCTCTGCTGAAGTGAATTCAAGACCTGCATGCAGATGCTAATGTCTGGCCTACTGCATGACTTATATATAAGAGAAAAATGCATTATCTAATACAGTCTTTCCAAACAATGTTTAGATTACCATTCATTTTATATTTGGTCATCAGACCTTGACATTCAACAAGTTATTTATAGGTACTACAATTAAATCTTCCAATAGACATAAAAGTCCTCTTCTGAAAAGAAAAAAAAAAAAAAATCAACGTTTCTTTTAGGTCTAGGTAAGAAGTGTTATTTTCTTAAGAGGAAAATGTTTCATTCCCATTTCATCATTCTGAAATTTTAATATTCTGTGTTATGGAGCGAGGAATAAACTCTGAAACATTCTAAAAATGGTGACATTGTAAATGCTGATGATTTCAAAAGACTGCATTGTTCTCTAAAGTTAAAAAAAATCTCATCTCTATCAAGAAAATCCCAGAAGATATAAACCCCAGTTCAAGATAATTATTCCATTGCTTATTTGAAGTGAAAATCAACCAGGAACTCAAAGACTAAATTTACAGCACACTTCTGTTGTGCTTCTTGAATAGCACTTCTCTGATATTCTACATGGCTCTCAAAGCACAGGTCCTGTATGATATGGGGTAAATGATTCCATTCTAGATCCTTCAGTCTGTTTAGGTACTCACTCTCCTTAATTTGCAGCAGGGCTGCGGCTGTCTGCTAACCTTGCCTGTCTTTGAAATGAAGAAAATGGAAAAAAATATGTTTTGCATTATAGGAGAAATGGTTAGAAACAGTGTATTTTAAAAGATTGAAAGAGATTTAAAACATATTATCAGATGCCTGGGTAGCAATTAAAATATTAACATCTTTTACCTTCTCTACTTCTCTAGCTTTCTGTTCATGTACCTTTCTTCGAGACTCTCCTTACTACAACCAACTGACCGCAAAAGAGATTATGTCTTTCAGCTAATGTGGATGCCTTTCGTCAAAAATTAGGACCTAACCAAATCCAGTTTAATATGATCCTCTGAAAGTTAATATGCATAATTCAATTTGGTTTTCTTTCTTACAAGATACTTCCTACAAGATCAAGGAAAAATTTCTTCACCAAAAGCACTGTCAAGCATTGGAAAGGCTGCCCAGGGAAGTAGTTGCGTATTTGAAAGGTGTGAATGTGGAATTTAGGGTTTACTAGTGGACTTGGTAGTGTTAACTGTTGCACTTGACAGTCTTAAGTATCTCTTCCAACCTACATGATTCTATGATTCAGGCTAATTATGTCCTTTTATCCACACCCAATTCTTTTGCTTTAAGTGGGACACTCAATGAGCTGCAGGACAGGTAAAAGAGAAATAATATTTAATTGTTAAATCTTTCTTTGGCCGCAAAATCTAGGTCCTTCCTAAAAGACCTCTTACAATATGAAATAAAATGAACTAAATAACAAGAAAAGAAGAACAACCGTGTCCTGGGACATTTCCTCCTGTACTTATTATGACCCCAGTATGGGGTAATTAAAAAAAAAAACAAACAACATAAAAACCCACAGGCCTCTTCCTTGTTTGCTTTGTTATTAACTTTTCAAGAAAGCATTCTGAAAAGGTCTTAATTAAATTTCTAAAAAATCCCACATTTTCTGATTTAAGAAAACGAGGTGTAAATTCTTTTTTAAAATGCTGGTTAAATAAAATATTCATGATTACTAATATCATCAGCTAATTATGTCATATTCTTCTAAAATCATTGCAAGGAAAGGAGGAACTCTTGTCCATAACCTCATTACAACTTCCAAATTTAGTTTAAATACTTAAACAACTTGTTTCAATATAGTCTATAATAGACAGAATTATGTGGGTGGGTCTTGGTATAAATAAAACCTTTGACTACATGGAACTAATCCAGTATGTAGAAATTCCATGCTAATATATATTTGAGATATTTATGGAATGCAGAAATTATCAGGACTCAGCTTGACCACTTATGTGAATAAAGACTTGTCTCCCCACCCATTCAAAGGAGCCCAGTGGCACAATGGCAGGCAGGGGCACCCTGACACCCTAGGCAGGGACTATGGGACACATGTACACGGTGTGGTTGTTTACATCAATGTGTGAGCACTAGGAAACATCAGGCTGGAGTATCCAGTGAGCAGGATAAAAGACTTAGGAACCAGGGATTGGAGGTGCCCTAGTTCCAAGCTGGATACTGTAGAGACTAGAAAGTCTGCTTGTTGGCTACTGGAAGGACCAGAAGCTCCAAATGACTAGGAAGACCATGAGATCTGGTGTTCGGAGGCCAGCTACAGGGTGGGCTGGCTGTTCTCAGAGGGATGGGAAGGAGGGGTAGGGGGACACACAGGGCTGTGTCTCTCTGTTTACTAGGTTTGGCATTCCCTAACAAAACTGACCAGTAAAGTGACATAGCAAAAAATAATGTTTAAATCTTTATAAAATTTAAATTTTTACCTGGTATCATGAATAAAACAGATGACTAGCCTATGTTATTACACAGTAAAATATAGAGTACAATTTAGAACAATCTATTCTAATTTTTCTTTGGAGTTGTAAAATCATGCCAGTTCAAAATTTTACCCAGAAATGGCTCTTTTGCTGTGGTTTGCTGTGCTGTTCTTTTGGAAAAGTTTCAGATCCACTTTTATTTTATAAATATGAACATCTACAGGCTCCAGTTAAAAGGATAGTGATAAGCCCCTGTCTTAACTCATACACAGTTTGTGCATACATCTCTTATTTCAAAGCATTTTACAGATAAGTAATCTTCATATTGCAACTAGGGAACTGTGTAAGTTCATTCTGTGATCAATAAGACATGAGATGAGAATATGGACTTTCAGAGTCTCTGTACATACTCAAATATCTTTTTAATCCTTAGAGTCATAGAAAACACAACTGGAAGAGGTCTTAAGAAAACATATTATTAATTTACTTATTTTTTGCCAGTAAACTAACATATCAAGAATTTTTATTCAGCAAGCACAAAAGTCAGACAGGGAACTGAAAGCTAAATGTTTGGAAAGTAGCTGAGCAGTGTGCTGTAAATATATAGTAGGGATATTTTAAGATTTTTTTTTACCGATACATGACAAGCTCTTTGCCTTATATTGATATATCTGTTACTCAAGACACAAAGACTGCTGCTACAGGTCCATAGGGACTAATGTATCATCTATGACAATGACTACTGAGATGGGTTAGAAAATACTGTAAAAGACAGAAATATGATATTTCACCAGAAAGTTTTCTTACTCTTAACATTTTGTGGCTCGTGAACATCACAGAGACCTTCTCTTTCTACCTGGGAATGTCAAAAGGCTTTTCTTCTGTACATTTGTCCCGCATTTTTTTTTTTTTTTTTTCAGAATTCCCTGAAATTGACCATTTTTGGGGGGATTTCTTCTCCTTGTTGGTAATTTTTTAACACAATAAAACTTAAACGAAATAAGAAATGTGATTTTTAAATATCTCATCCTGTTGTAGTTTCATAATATTTGTTATGGGCAGCATGCTTCGAAACTTCTTTGGCTCCTTTAATAAACTTATGGTAGAACGATGCTGCTGAAAGAATAGATCATGTAGATCTACTATTATCATTCATATTTGTTAATGTGAATGGTTTAAGTGGAAACAGTTAATGCTTCAGAAAATCTCTCCCTAAATCCTTCAATGAAACTGTGTCTGTCTTGAATGAAGGCCACATAATTTCTCTTTATAGAGGCAGAGAGCAAACACAACATCCCAAAATAGTAGAGACTCAGAGAGGTCTCAAAAGACTGTCTGGTTCAACCCCTCGTGCTAAAAGCTAAAAGCAGGTTGCCTAGGAACATGTTTGATTGGGGTTTGAGTATCTCCAAGGATGGGGACTCAGCAATATGTTCCTGGAAAACCTGTTCCAGTGCTCAACAAACCTTGCAGTAAAACAGTACCTTCTTAATTTAAATGGAATTTCTTGTGTTTCAGTTTTTGTCCCTTGCTTCTTGTCCTGTCACTGAATATCACTGAGAAGAGTCTGTCTCGATCTTCTTTATCCTCCCATTAGGTATTTATATTTCTCCATGCTTCTGTAAATCCCTTTCTAATCATAAAAAACAAACCAACCAAACAAAACAAACAAACAAAACAAAACAAAACCCAAAAACCTTAGGAAAGGAAAAGTAGTTGCTCAGTGCTTTTACAGGTTACTTTAGTGTTGTTATATATAAATACCATATGGTTTATTTAAAACATCTCTCCTATTCAGACCAGGGAGTATTTAGAATATTTATTAGATTCTAGGATTACGTCCCATAGAGTTTTCATTAAATCTTTATTTCTATACTTACTATGTATTTAAGTGCATTTTTTATGTTTTAGTTGGTGAAATATTTGCTATAATAATTTATAATTATGAGAAAAACCTGTAATTTCTGTGGAATACCTCTGTCACATAAGGCTGAAAAATCCATATCCAGTTCAAAACAACTGTGTTATTTCATTTATTTTATTGTGGTAGAAATTTAACAGTGAATTATTTCAATTAAACAGATCGACTTTAAAAAACAGTTAAGAGTAGATGACTGACAGACTATTAAAATCCACAGGCTTTTCAAATTTTATATACTGATTTTTTGTGCTTGGAAAAGTTAAATGCCTAAAATCGATTGTAGCAATTTGAAGGTGCCATTTTGAAAGCTTCTATTGTGCATTTTTTAGTATTTCATTTGTTTGAAGTGCACTAGAGTGCTGTTGTTGACATGAATGATGGAGTCCGTTATTTAACTGTATTAGAAAATGTACACAAGTCGACTGTACACATAGGCAGGTTCTTACCTATCATACTCCCTCCACTGAAATTACTTTCTCTTTTCGTTTGTATGAAAAAGAGAAGGCACTCTAAGAGATGGAAAACTAAACAGGCTTATACTTAACTATTATTACAGAAATATATGAACCGTGTTTGTTGTTTCTCCATCTTATAGCAAATATACTATGTATTTTTCATGCAAGCACTATTTTTTCTAGACCTTCGTCTGTCTGACACAATGTCATTTATTAAAATGTATAGCAAGGTGTGCCAGAAACAGCTGGTCACCTTGCATTCTTAGTGAGATAGTCACCAGCAAATTTGTTTATATGTATATATATATATATATTTTGGAGAGCAGCCCTGAGGAGAAGGACTTAGGAGTGCTCATGGATGAGAAACTCAACATGAGCTGGCAGTGCACACTGGCAGCCCAGAAAGCCAACCATAACCTGTGCTGCATCAAAAGAAGCATGACCAGCAGGTCAGGGAGTTGATTCTCCCCATCCACTCTGCACTTGTGAGACCCCACCTGGAGTCCTGTGTCCAGCTCTGGAGTCCTCAACATAGAAAGGACATTGAACTGTTGGAACAGGTCCAGCACAGGGNTTAAAGGGCAAGCAGGGGAACAGGTAGGCTTTTTAGCCTTTACAGAAGGTAAATTAAGATTTGATAAATCACAGTAAGGAATGAAAACTAGTAGATGACATTCTGTCACTAGTTGCCTCCTGCTTGAAACAAGAAACACCAGTTCAGAACTTGCCACTAACATCAACTGCAAGATCATCTTCACGACAGAGTGAGCAAAACAGATGAGCTGAGGCATAATATGTCCATGACAGATTAATACAAAGATCCTGCATAGCTTGCAGAAGCTTTTTGAAAACTTTTCAGAAAGTGGTGTGATCATAACATGAAGCTACAGTTAACAAGCATGGTCCACATATTATATTGCTTCATTCTCTGAGTAGCCTCAATCTGATGACCAGTGTATATTTCATTACACCTGTAAAATAAAAGGATAACAAAGGCATGGGAATATGTGACAGGGTCTTCAATGGACAAGATGCATTCTTATCACTGTAAACAGATTAAAAGGTTGGCCTTGGCTACAGTCATTTGACCATGAAAAGGATGTCCTGAGTACATCTTAAGGTATTACTTCACTATCAGCTTAAGGGAAAATAAGACTGTATTTTTGCCAAAATAACACCTGTGCCTTTCTCAGCTACAGTTTTTGTTGCCTCCCTTCAGCCAATACTACTAATCATGTGACCCTGCAGCAATCAAGATTAGCTATGACTGAAAACTAAATGGGAGAGGAAAAACCACTGACACCAAAACTAAATGATCTGACTCACTTGATTGCAAGTGCTGATTAAAGATTGAGAAAAGAGCCCTTTTCATCAGTGTGCAGTTAATGTACCTTAAACCAACTGTAAACCAATAAGTAGCCTCTAAATTGGTATATCATTAAAAATCTACCAACTCTTCTACCTGTTTTTTCTAAACTACCCCCATAATCTCTCAGATTATTAAACTCTCAGAATCTGTTTCAGAACAGATTTATAGGTCTCTTGGGTATTCATATGGGCTCAGGAAAGGATTCATAGACACCTGAACTAAGTTGAATGAAGAATTATCTCATATATCTAAGTATAAATACTGAGCAGTGTGCCTAAAGGAAACACGTAAGTCTAACTCTTCAATAGGAAAAGAGATAAAACCGTATCAGCATTAGACATATGAGCTCAGACAGCTATAAACCAGGAAAGAAAAAGAAAGAAAACAAAACGTGAAGGTGCATTCCACTATATATCCGCTGATATAGTTACTGTGATAGTTACAGAATAAAAATAGATAGCTATTTTAAAATCATCCTTTGTAGAATAGACATAAATTTAAGTATCCCACATTCCAGGACAATGCACTAAATATCAATATTTTGGACCTGCATTCCTATCAATCTTTTCTGAGGAGCCTGTTTCACATGAAACATGTATTTATAAAACTTGAATATATGCACTTGCTAACTGTCCAGCATCTATGCATGACAGCCCTGAGCATTGAGCTATGGAGGTAGTCTGTCAACTTTCTCTCTTTTACTTAACCTTTGTCTTCCAGAGCAGCAAACAGAAGTTTAAACTCTGCTAGACCTGAGCAGTTTTGCTTGTTTCCACTTAGGTTCTCATAGCTGACATGCAGGAACACTCTGCCATCTGATGCCAGACAGTAAAGTATTGCATCTAGACAAATTTCTAGTCAGGGTCAACATGTGCAGAGTCAAAACAAATCCATCAATATCCATTTTTATTTAAACTGGTATAATTTACACAAGCCAATATAATTCTCACAACAATAATAAATTAACTATGCAAATTATTACATTATGTACACGTATCAACTCACTTCATAAACAACCAATCTGTCATACAAACCTTGAGTTCCTTAGCTTTAATTGACCTGTCACAAGCCATTAAATTTGATGCATAGGCAGTGGCGGAATGTTGTGGGCTGGTCAAGCCATGAACTCCACTTTTATCTGAGCAACTAACTCACAGTGGGGTCTCAGACATAGCACAAATGTCAAAAGACAAAAATTATCAACAAAATTACATCTGTATACAAACATCTAAATGAATCTACCAACTTTTCAAAGAAATTCCAGAGATTCTATAAACTTGAGTGATTTTATTTAGTTTCTCTTATAACTGTCAAGCTCTAGGTTTTAAAAAAAGCTTCAAAAATAAGGCTGTTTCATTTTATGATATGGATTTCAATCCCTGAAGTGAGATAATTGTAAGAACACTAATCTTATTTTTAAACCACTATATTTACATTCTACAGACATTAAAAATTAATTTTAAAATTCCTTATTTATTTTTAATCAATGTATCAGTATTTTATCTGTGTTTCATTTATACATGGATTTTAATCATTATTTCATTTGTGTTGTCTGTATTTCTGAGGAACTTGTGCATGCGTAAGTCCACAGGACACAATGAGATGCATCCCAAGGTCTTCAGGGAATACACTGATATAGTTGCTAAGCTGCTCTTCGCTATATTGAAAAAGTCCTGACAGTCAAAGTCCTCAGTGACTGCACTGTCCCCAGAGCCCCTGAAATGCCAAAAACTAGACACAGATACCCAGTACAAGTAGTTAACCTGATAGTAAACAAACTCAGTAGATGCATCCATCTAGCAGCTCAGGCTAGAGGAATTATGGTTGAACAAGTCCATCTACTTTACAAGGTTCTAAGAATCCTGCCAAAGGAAAACAGATACTTTTTTTTTTTTTTTTGGTCAGCAGTTATTTCTTTTATGCATGGGGTTTTTTTAATGAATACTTGATTAGATTAGCTACTACTTGGATAAACAAAAGGAGGCAGTTGTGTGTCTGATTTCAACTCATTCTTTTGCAGAAGAAGTGACTAGCTGTTAAAGATGACATAGTCAAATATTTACACATTCACTTAGTTTAATGCTCCTTCAGGAAAAAAAAAAAAAAGGCAGATAAGCAAGAATTATTTAGTACAAGTGGTCAAATTTTTATTTTTATTTTTTCAAATACAAAAATTTTTCCCTCCTCTGCAGCCAATAATAGTTATATTTCTCTACTGGAGACCCAAGTGTACTATTCTACTATGTTGGTTCAGTGGTACTCTAGTGCATCTTTGCTGATAACAAAAGAAATAGTTTCCTGTAAAATTTCAGTGATGAGTTAATTCTAGGAAATACAACCATGCTACTCTTTGGAAAATATTAATTCTTTTCTGTAGCTGAAAGGACCTTATTTTTATATATTTATATTTGCATATTTAACACATGATCTCAGCAGCTTTTTTGTGTGGTGAAACACAACTGCTCCCTGCTTTCCTCTAGTAAGGAAGACAGTGTGATCCTCTTCACATCTGTTGAACATTTTTACATTACAACAGGTTTTACAATACCTACATTAAAAAAAAAAACCAAAACCAAAACCACACAAAACAAAACAAAACAAACAAACAAAAAACCCCAAGAACAACAAAAAACCTTGGAAGCTTTTGTAAAAGTGAATAAACAGAGAATCATTTTGACTAATAATTGCTCTCCACAAAAGCTATGCAATAAAGTAGTCATAGGACTGCATATATTTAATGTGCTAGTAGTACTTTTTTCCTTCTTCTACAAATATATATAATAGATAAATAAACTTTTGTTTAATGTCAAGGTAGCAAATGTACATAAGTAGTATATAATCTATCAGAAATCTTCTGAACATCATGTGCCTGAACAAACCTTTTGATTAATTTCTTCAGTCTCACAGACAGCTCACGTTTAAACTAAAATAGGAGCACTCAGGAGAAAACCAAAATGCTTAACAGACTGTTCTGTTTAACCTACATGCTTACAATTGAAGGCCTCACTGATGTAATAAGCACCTGATCGATTTGTGTTAAATGTTTTTTTTAAAGAGTTTCCTACCTGATCCTTCTCTACAAAACGTATTTGCATTTAGTAAATGGAATTTCTTATTTCTTTGCCTGCAAATTTAGATTTGTAAATTATCTGGTTCCATGAGAACTATAGGCTGAGCAATTTAGGGATTCAAATCACTGTTGCATTCCCATGAAAATAATATTCCCTCAGAAGCTGAAACCCTTTAGTACATTTCTCGGTATGTGCAAGCATGAATCTTTAAACTGGACAGAGACTGCTCGTGGAAGTTCTATGTAAAAAGAGAAAACTCTGTTACAAAGCAATAGGTGGTTTAGTGGAGGTCATATATCTGATGATATAAATGTCTTACCAGCAAAGTTTTATATTTATTTAATTATTTATCTTTTTATTTATTATAATCAAAATACTATACATGATTTTTTCATATATTTTTGACATCTGACATTTTTGACATTTTACTAAAAAGATCATTAGTGCAAACATACAATTATTGAACAAACTTTTATTCCCTCAACCCTCCCTCTATAAAATATCTGGCTATAACTTGGCTGGTCATTAAAATTGAGTGTGTATACATGTGAAAGTGAAGCTGTGATTTTCTTGATTTTCTGAACTGCATTGGTTGAAAAGTGCAAACACAAACTGAAAGTCACAGTGCTTAAATATAAAGCTGGCACAGAAAAATTAATATTTGCAACCAAAATGCATGAGGCTATTTAATATTGTCCTGGACTACGTGTAGCTGTGGATGCAAGGATATTACAGTAAGAATTCATTCGTATCATTGTGTATGCAAAAACAAACGCAACAATACTATGAAGATCTCGTCTGATATAATTACCAGTACAATCTTCTACTCCATATATTTTTTTTTTGCATATAAGTAATAATTAATCCTTATTGTAATGACTTGGTAATAAATAGGGAAATTTATGCTTACACATCTTTGAAGCACAGTAATTTTTCATTCCCAGTAGATAATATATATGGGCGCATTCATTTAGTCAGCTCTCTATGTCATAAAGAAATTGGACAGTTGGGACAATAGCAAAATATAGATTATATCCTCCTTTCAGAACTCAGTGGGGTTTCAGATAAGGGACAAAATCTGTGCTAGCAGGCCGGGTTGAAAAGTCTGAGCTAAATTAATAACAGTACAACCTGATAGTATTGATTCAGTTATTCAGCAATTCCAAGTGCTCTACTGCTAAGGCTGGACATATAAATGAGACACTGACATATATATATCTTTGGCAGCTGTCAGCCACCAGCAATATAAATATCTAAATGAAATTGTTCTGTAGCAGATGAATACTTGCTATTTTCAAAGAAATTCAAGTCCCTGTGTGATAGAGATATGCATGCATCCCATGAGGGAATGTTCCTTGCCAAAACTTCTAAGAAGAGTCTTTTAGGAAAGAAAATAGAAAAATTTGCTCAAAAGGTATCCCCTATGTCAATATGGAATCCCTTTTGTAAGAACTTTACTAACATTATTAGTCTCTGTTATATTGGGACAAGGAGATTGTCATTTCCACAATGATCAGAAGCATTAGAAACTGCTTAACCTCCTGTGTCTTTTCTAGAGGAACAAACTGTCAAAGTACATATGTATGAATTTAATCACAGTCTCTAAATACTGTATTTTCTATGGCACAACAGAAAACCTTAGTACAGAACTGGTCATGGAAAATGGCAGCGTTTTCCTGCAAGAGACATTGGTGTAGGTGGATTGTTGCTGAAATTTGAATAAGCTTCTTTCTTAAAAGAAAGGGTAGATTCTTCAGATTTATGAAGCACAATCTGAGCTGTCCCTTTATTGACAATAGGGAAAAGAAACTGACCAAAATTTTAAATGAGATAAAGGAGTTTTTCCATAGCTTGTATAATCTACAATAAATACATCTACAGCTGTAGTTGAATCACTGTCTGCCATCATTGTCTTTCTGGGTTGTTTCTAATTTCCAGTTGCAGTGATTTCTTAGACTGTTAGGATATTTATAATAGATTAATGTACAAAGGAAGCACTTTGTGGAGAAAACCTCACATTATCTTGGAAAGATAAAAAAAAAATTAAAAAGGGAAAATTAGCATGCGAATTAAAACCTTTGCATTTATTACTAGTAGATCCTTTTTACTTACTGAGGATCACAATTCTGCAGAGAACATTGAATGACTGTTGTCTGCCACAACAGATACTATATAGAAGTTAAGCTAAAAGTAATAATTGATTTATTCATTCGTTTATTAATTTTACTACAATATGAAGTTTAAGAAAACAGAAGCTATATCAATTCATCCCATCTCCTGTACACTGGTTGGTTAGTAGTCCAAACTGTTTATGAGCTGTGCTGAGAAAGGGAGCAAGGAATTAATGTCATTAAAACCTTTTATCCCCTTTTCTTGCAGAGTTTTTTGAGTACAATTTTTAAGCTAAATACTCCACTTCAGAGGTGAGTATTCTAGCCTATATACGGAAGATAAGCAATCTATGTGTATGAGAAAAGCCGTTTCAGCTTTCTGAGTTTCAATGAGCAGTGCAAATTGTTGACAATTGTTGACGTCGTGAAGGTTTCTAGAGGGTTGGTACTTCAGACTTTCAACTCTTCAGTGTTTCCTACAGTCTGTCTTCCTTGGGAAACCCCATTATCCCTTTCACTTTGCTGCTGCTCCTGTTAGGAAAGCCCACCTAAGTGCTGATTGTATCAAAATTAGGTACCAAAGGCAGCACTAATTTTTGCTAATGGAGCTGAATGCTTTATTGTTAGTTATGCCAGAGTAATTGTGATTGAGCATCACAATTCTTAGTCTTCTATATTAGTTGCCTATTTAATGCCTATTTAACTGGTTGTAGCTCTCAATACCAAATGGGAGAATAGGAACAGTGAGGTTCCATCTATTCTCCTTGTGAAATAAAAACTTTGCTTGTAAGGAAAAATCCATAAGAGACTTCCCTGTGATTTTAGGGATAAAATTATGCCTTGCTCTTCTACAGCACAGGCAACTGCTTGTAGACAGTGAGCTCACAATTTTGTACACTCTTGTTTTTCACCCGCTAGTTTTAAAGTACAGTTTTAGTCAATTGCTATCTCAACATATAAGACATAATTCTGCTAAGAGGTTAGCATGGCAAAGGATAAAGCAAATACCTGATGAAACTGTTATATGGTCTACTCATCTCTCAGCCACCCGAAGAAGACTTGCACTGGCATATCTTGTAAATGGGTCAGACTGACCTCTCTGATAGTTTAAACAAATTTGTTCCTTGTCATCCCTGTAGCCTTTGGTTATTAGATTTATTTTTTCCTCCATATTAGCTGGTTCTTTTTCTTTGGCAGAGTACCTCACCTATCTAAGCACTGCAGAGTGTACATAACTTATGTAACTTACATTTTTTCCGATTAGCACTTCAGGGTTATTTGACCATTAGGAACTTTCTCAAAGTCAGCCACAACCTCAGCTGACAGCACAAGTTGTACCAAGTGAGTTGGCTTTTTTAGCATCTTCTTAGCAGCAGAAATAGCAGTGAGCTTTTCTTATCATCAAAGTAAACACATGAACAAACCCAACAAAAGGAACCTGGAGACGTACATCCCACCCACTGATACATTTTATTGTCTTAGGGTCCAAACTCCACCTGAAATTCTGCCTTGAGATTGTCAGCAAACTGTAAGGCCAAACTGCCTTAAAGATTTGTGAAACAAATTATCTCTCAGGAGATTCAACCTTTTCTTTACCTCATCACAATTAGCTGAGCATTGTAGTCCAAATCCTGACTCATATAGAAAACTTACAATTTGAACTCGTGCTTCAGACACAGAGGTTTAATTTCACAGCACAAAATTTTATGTAACTTTGGATATTGAAATAATTTAATTTCTTCAACGAAGTGATGGAATTTTTTTAAAATCCAAACTTTTGAGCTGACCCCTAATAAAAGTGAATAAGTATCTTATGTTCTAATATGCACTGTTATTGTGCAGAATCTTACAGAAGTTTATATAGCCTAATGGAAATCAGCCTTCATAAATTTTCCCTATTATGTGAAAGAAATAAATTCTAGGGATAAAAAATATATTGAGAAAAAAAAATCTAATTCCATTTAGTCTGAGGAAAAAAAAATTAAAAAAATTAAGAATGTTTGTAATGAGATTTCTTTATGGATTTTAATGTTATAGTTGACAAAAGTTTTTAGTCAAGAATCATTGCTACTAAAGTGACTGCAGCTGAACATACATATTATACGAGATGATCAACCAAAACAGTTTCATGATCAGTTTATCTGCTTCTGGAGTACTATAAAGACATACTCTAAGGACATATCTTAGTTGGAGAGACACAGGAAGCCACATGTTAATAGTTAATTAAATGCTTACTTTGCACACTGTGAGTCTGCTTATAAATCATACAAATTATGTTACAATAACAATTTCCTTTCTTCTATACAGCCATAGTTTTGTTCCATACAGTAGCACAATGTCTACCCTAATCTATCTGTAAAGTTACTACTACAATAACTGAAACCAGGCTACTCTTCCTATTTGTCTCTACATGATCTATCCATAGTTATTGTATTAACACTTTATGGAGCATGGCTCTGTTCAATAAAAATACTGTTATAAAACTGCTTCTAATTTCCACCTTCCCAAATAAGCTATAGGAGAAAGAAATTCAGAATTGACTTCATTTATGAAGGTGCTACTGAAATATATGGAAAACAAAGAAGAAGAAAAAAATAAAAAGCTTTTAGAATTATTTTATTCTGTATGCTTCTTTAATTTTTTTATCATTATTTTGCAATGAAATTGAATGATTGGCAAACGTGCCAAATTAAATTTTCCCTTTTGATAAATTCAGTAAAAGAAAAAAATATTAATCTTTGGTAGAAAATTAGTGCTGCATGTGTGTGGTATGCATCATAGTAAACTTTGTTATAGTTAAAATTCAAATCCACAATGAAATAATACAGTTAACCCAAGATTTTTGTTTGGATTTTTTGGTTTGATGGTATTTTTATCAGTATGCTGCAGTCATCATATTTTTCCTAAACTGTTTTAAAATAAATCACACAAAAGACCAATTTCACAGCTATGACTATAGACTGCAGAACTTCTGGATATTCTTGGGTGACTGTTAAAATTATACATCTTATCATTTTTTCATTGATTTTGTCCCTAAAATTTGTCATATATCCCTCACCAGGATCAAAAAGAGAATGTGTGTTCTCTTTGAAAGGAATAAATGTAGGCAAAGAGTTTATTTTAGCTAGCACAAATGGGTTGTTCCTACCATGACCCCTGCAAAATATTTAGAAATCTCTCCCTTGCTTGTACATAAAGTAATGAATGACTGAGCACAAATTGTACAATTGTAACATAGGTGAGTATAGCGGTGCCTCTGTGGCTTGAAAGTATCTTTTAAGGTGGCTAAAAACTATTCACCTCTTAAAAAATGTTTAGGTACATTTCTGCATTCCTGTTTTTGACATAAAAATATTTCAAAATATCTTTATCTCAAAAAAAGAGATAAAGATTTTCAGAATAGGAGCAGAAGTGAAAAATCTACACAACACACAAAAGTGAAGAGGAAAATATCTTTAACTTCTATTGGGATAAGAATTAAGGAGAAACAGAAACCCTCAAAAAAAAGGGTTCTTTCAACTAATTAGAAACATAGCCAAGACAAACAAGCTGCAGTACAGTAACACAGAGAAGTAGAAATTATGAGGAACTTGTTTTTGTTTTATCCTAGAAAGGACATCAAACAATTCATTACCACACTGCAGTCCTAGGGAAGTCTTCGGGGAAGATGTGGGACTGCTGACTCCTGTATTCTGCTTCCAGAAGCACCTTGGAGGACTCCAGTATAAATATTAGTCACAGCAGCTCCTGTAGCTCAAAACTTGTCAGACATCGACTGAACCACGTTCTGTTCCAGCTACTGTATTGCCAACATTTCTGTGACTCTGCATAAGTCATATGTAAAGACACTGAAGTCTGTGACACTCTTTTAAAAATGTGTTCTGATTTTATCTCTTCGTTTTCGTTTGTGTGGTTAGGTTATTGAATACCAGCAGCTGGTTTGATACATGCATTGCCAGAAAATAGCAGCCTTTTTGCTCTCTAAGTTAAGTTCTGCTAGCTTGTGCCATACTCAGGAATTTTGTATCTTATCAGAACTCAGTACACATCGCGTGAATCATTGCACCTTTAAAATTTGATAAAACCTTTCAAAAGTTCCCCCTCTAACAAAAAAAACAACCTCAAGCACCAACCAACCAACCAAACAAACAGAAACCCCAAAACAAACAAAGCAATAAGGAAATATCTTTTAACAAATAGAATGATTAATTTATTTCAGCCCATGCTATATGCACCATATAGAGGAATATCTTATTTGTCTTCTTTGGCAAAGTTGCCAATTTAATGATATAATTGTTTATTTTGCTTTGAGAATTATTTCCTCCCTAGAATAAATATTAGAGTATAAAACACTGCTGTCACTATAAAGCATGAAAGAGATACAGCAGATCTGGGAAGAAATCCAAAGTTCTTCAGACTGACTTTTCTGCCAAGCTCAGGCTTTTTTACCTAAAGCTCTCAGTCCTCAAAAACACAGAGTCATCTTTAAAGATAGTGCAGTTCTAGTCTGACTTGTGTAATTGGATTTCAAGATGTCAGCTCCTTTCATCACAATAAAACAAACAAACAAACAAAAAAACCCCAACAAACAAACAAAAAACCTCTCTAAAATCCACTGCTTAATAATTATGTAGCCATTTATGAGCCAGAAACATAATTTTGGATTGTTTGGGTGTTTTTTTCCCCATGAATGCTAGATACTTATACATCTTCCTGAGCACTATGCGTATTTCAGTGAAGGTTCACACGGCGAGGTAACAAGCACACATTTTCACAAGTATTTTCTCTTCAGGATATAGTTTCAAACTGCAATCAGCAAGATTACTTGAAGAAATCATAGAATTATGAAATCATGGAATCATAGAATGGTCAGAGCTGGAAGGGACCTGAAACTGCAAGTTCCAACCTCCCTGCCATGGGAATGGACACCTCCCACTAGAAGGTGTCCTAGAAGGCAAACTTCCATCAACCTGTCTCAACCCACCCTGTTCAGCTGTACATACAGAGGCTCCCTTTTTTTGTTTGCCTTTCTCTAACCTCTGTCTCTTAAGATCAGTTTTTCCATCATCTACTTTTCAAATCTTAAAGTACCAGAACTCTCCGAACAAAACCTCCTTTCCTCAAGTGGGACCACAGACTACTTTTAGACTAGTAACCTAAAAGTTCCTGGTTATGTTCGCAGGCACTGGATGCAGCTGATACAAAGCAGCCTGTGTCTATGTTAGTAAAATATTTTAGCCACCACAAGAGCGTGGCTGCATTCTAAATGCACTGGAAATAGCCTAGAGAGCATTTTAGCTCCCACAGTTCTGATTTGCACAGACTGAAAACATCAGACCTCCTCAGCAGTTTAGCAGCAGAGATGATTGAGATTCCACACCCAGGAGTATTTCAGGCAGTGCTTAATTTACAAGTAGTATCATAGCCATATGGTCTCCAACAAGAGGTAGCGCCTCATCATTTAGTCTTGTTAAACTGACATGTAAATCTGCTTGTGCTGACTGGGAAAACCTGGAGTTGTTTGCCTCATGTTTCACAGTAGTCTCTGGAAGAGTATGATAATCTTCAGCACCTCTACTAGATCTATCTATGACTAGATAGATCTAAAAATATAAACATAGCACAGGAAGAAGACAACAGCAAAGGAGTAATTTTCTTCTGCATATGATTAAAAAAAAAGAATGCTCTGAAACCAGTCTCCTGAAACTACTAAGAAAGCTACTGAAGACATTTTCCCCCTTTTTTGTTTAGCTGATCTTAGTATTCCACTGAGCTCACTAGAGGAATATAAAAGTGCTTCACACTGGACCTAGGACAGCTAAACACTTGCAACAGTAGTATGGACATAATCTTTCCAACTTTCTCTCTCTCTGCTTTAGTCTTTCAACATAGGCGATGCAACATATATGCTACAGAAATACTTTTTGTGCTACAGAAGTACTCATCTTTTGAACAGTAATCTTCTCTCACATTAATCAGAAAACCCCCACATAGAATAGTAATTACATTTTGGGAAACAGCACATAGACCCTACACCACATCTGAATCAACTGCTATACAGAATTCCTCAGAAACTGGCAGGCAGTAGCCACGTTTTAACACATGGAGCCAGAAACCCCAAGATATCAGCCACCAGAAGCATAGCCACAATATTGTCAAGTAGAATACAGATGGTTTACTTTCAGTAACGATGAAAGGAATTGTTCCTAATTATCTGCCAGGCTGGCCTTCATGGTCTAGCAAGATTTATTTTATTAATAATAGAAATAATTTAATTACTTTTGTTAAGATTTATTATTTTATTTACATTTATACAGTTTTTTGGTTTTGTATTGTTTTGTGGTTTTTTTTGTTGAAATGAGACTTGTATTTTAAATGACTTGTTCCAATCGCCTTCTGTATCAAAAACCTTTATCTAAATATGTATCAGACTCAATTAAAAAAAAAAAAAAAAAAAAGAGGGAGGCAAGATGTGTACATTTAAAAGTTCAATTACCTTCCTCACAATTTTAAAGGCAAGTATTTTGAATTTTTTTCATCAGATTGAGAATTTAATGAACCAATTTTCACTACTCCTTTACAAAATACTGCCTAAATTAGTTTTTTGAAATGCAGTGCGATTCTCTAAATATTCTTTCTTCTTCTTCTTCTTAGGTAATGCACATGTTTTTCTACATTTTTTCTTTAAGACTGTATCACTGAATTGGGTTTGGGTTTATTTTTCATAATTTTATGTATTTTTACATGTTAATCTTATTACATAAAGTTACCATACGCAGTAACACCAGTCACTAAGAAAGTCTCCAACCCTACAGGAAAAAATCTCTTTTCTGATGTTGAACAACATGAGGTGACTACCTATGGAAAAGGCAGTGCTCAGTTTTCAGTAGCATTGCAAATCTAAGTGAATATGGGCAAGCAGAATTCCAAATATCTTGCACTTCTAATAGTAGCAATATTATAAACCCCTTTTGTGTTTTGTGTTAGATATTTTTCTTTTGTAAAATCAAGCCTATCAAGGCTCAATTCTCCCAACACACTGTAATTTGAAGGGGAGAGCCAAATCCTAAGCAGAATATGTTGGCCTTTTTTATTCTCATCCAATAGAGGTGATTTCTTCTGATAGTTTATTGGAAGTAGAGAGGAGGAAGGCTGTCGCTATTAGCATTTGAAATAACCTTGGAGAAGCAGTCTTTACACTTTCCTAAACGCAGAGAATTCAGATGTTCTTCGGCCTATGGAGGAAGAACACGGAGGACTGAACTCTTCCTCTCCTACACCCTGTCATGACATACATGGCATTTTAACCCCAACCCATTTTTTTCCCACTTACCTTGTAGCTGATCAATACTTTTTACTGTATTTTTTTTGGTGACACTCTTTTCAGTGAGAAAAAAATTATTTTTTTTTAGAAATGCCACACATATTATTATGAATTATTTACTTTTAAGTAATGTGAAACACCCATCTAAATGTTTCAGGCAACCTCCAAACAAAATGCAGAAATACAGTTTGTTTAGATATATTTCTTAAGCTTTAAGTTGATGGCACTGATTCATAAGGTTGATCTTGACAGAGCAGCAGAAATGCATCATATAGAGTATCTAGACTGAAAGGCACCATACAATCTGCTGCCTGTTTCAAGTGAGAAATTCCAAAGACAGATCATGGCATAATACCCAAAACATGAATGTGGAGTGAAACTATATTTGTATAGACTTCAGTCTATATTATTTACTTACATCAGAGTATATGAGAGGTGAATTTGACTCACAGTTTGTGCCTTTCAGTATGTAAGTATAGATGAATTATTGTAACGAGTGAAAGGAAAGCTATTCAAATGCATGTTGGCATTTCTCAGATTGCAAAATAACAGGTATACTGGAGTGTGGAGGCAAATTCATCTAATTTTCAAAGCCTATCTGAATCTGTTTATTAATCAGAAATTATTCCACACATTCTCATTAATTTATTTTAGTGATGTGCAGCCAATTGATATTTAGAATCACTCATCATGTAGATATTTTCTTTTTAAGGCTGTGTGTGTGTCTTAGTGCAGCTTATTAAAATATTTGTTGTACTTATGTCTACTTTTCCCCACAGCTGCATACTCTGAAAACAGTGTAAAGGAGTTCTCATTATCTTCCATTTCTTCATCTCATTTAAACTTTAATTTTCTTTTGGAAAGACTTTTATTGGTGTGTAAAACAAGGTATGTTTTGAGAGATCATCGTACATCATGTTTTCAGCTGCTTTTGGAAGTTTTAACTACACAATCACAACAGAAAGTATTGAATGGATTGTTCATGATTCCTTGTTCTTGTACCATACCCAATATTCCTGACATTTTGGAATAAATGCATGGTTTTGGTTCCCGGTGTCTTTTCTTCCTGGCAAATATTTTAACCTGTAAGATTTTTGTACATACATTTTTGTATATTGTCTCATAGTCTTTAAAATATATATATATATATAAAATAAATTATATATTAAAAAAAAAAAAATCCAGAAAAATAGCCAGAGGTTGTAAATATAAGAGAGTAGGTTCATAATTTTAAAAATATTTTAATAACTGGAGATTATTAAATAAATGAAGATTATTAATTTAACCTCTGCGTTGGAAGGCAGCACTTCCACTGTCTTCATAACTATATATCAGTGATAGAATTTTGTACCACTGCTCTTCAAGAAAGATAGTAGGGAGTACATATGGCAGTCATGCTGACAGCAGCAAAACATCTGGGATAAATGTGTTGGTATTAGTGAAATGATACAGTTAACAATGTGAAGAGGCAGCTCGCTCCACATCTTTGTACTCAGAGGAAAATCTGTGAGTTGAGCCCCTGGGCATTTTCCTAATTCTCTCACCACTACTTTGTAACACTGGGGAATAAAATGTGCCCAGTACCTTGGCACTATCCATCATCCAGACAGTGTGTAGTTGGGAATGACATGGATTTCATGGCCAAACCCACTGCCTGACCTGAACAATATCTGGTTTCCATTCATCAAATTCTTAAAGCGTTATCTCCTACTTACTGAGCAGGTGGGTGAAGCATGAAAAAAACACAGCATGATTTCTGTGGTAGTTGTATTTTTTTGTTGTATTATAAATCGACATAAATCTCTTTCATCTCTCAGTGTGGCAGGAACACGGGATGGTGAGATAAATTGCCAGCACAGCTATTTGCAATTAGAATCCAGCTTTACCGCCATTCGATAGGCACTATAAGAGTTCCGTTAGAAACAAAAAAAAAAAAAAAAGTGGGAGAACAGGTGTAGGAAATTGCAAATTCTTATGAACATTTGTCTTCAAAATACCAGCAAATTATTAACACATTTTTTGTGGATAAGTAAAATATCCAAACTAGTAATGTACCAATGACATTTCATCTCTTCTTGGTTTGAAATATCCAAGATGGGAATTATTTTAACCTGGAAATATCACAGAATCATAGAATATTTTGGGTTAAAAGGGACCTTTAAAGGACATCTAGTCCAACCCCCTTGCAATTTGCAGAGACATCTTTAACTGGAACAGGTTACTCAGGGCCCCGTCCAACCTGACCTTAAATGTTTCCAAAGATGGTGCATCTACCAACTCTCTGGGAGAGAAAAAATATTTCTTCCATATATGTAGTCTAAATATTCTCTCTTTTAGTTTAAAACCATTACCCCATATCTTATCAAAACAGGCCCTGCTAAAAAGTTTGTCCCCGTCTTTCTTATAAGTCCCATTTAGGTACTGAAAGGCTGCAGTAAGGTCTCCCTGGAGCTTTCCCTTCTCCAGGCTCAACAACCCCAACACTCTCAGCATGTCCTCACAGGAGAGGTGAACCAACTCTCTGATCATTTCTGTGGCCCTCCTCTGGACCCACGCAAACAGGTCCACATCTTGCCTGTGTTCAGTACTCCAGAGATGGATGTGGCACTCCTACCGGGGTCTTACCAGAGCAGAGTAGAGGAGCAGAATCACCTCCCTCAACCTGCTGTCCATTGAGCCCAGGATATGGTTTGCCTTCTGGCCTGTGGGGGACATTTGTTGGCTCATGTCCAACTTTTCATCCACCAGTGCCCCCGAAGTCCTTTGCCTCAGGGCTGCTTGCAATCCAACCCAGATGTAGGACCTTGCACTTGGTCTTGTTGAACTTCATGAGGGTCACACATGGGCCCACTTGTTGAGCCTGTCTAGGTCCCTTTGTATGGCATCTTGTCCCTTAGGTATGTCAACAGAATCACTCACCTTGGTGTGTATATATATATTTATTATAACAACGACAACAATAATGAATTTAATGATAATAATAATATTTTTTTTTGTTGTCGTTATTATTATTTTGTTTATAGAAACATGTATTGTCATACTCGTAGGAGCTTTTTTGGTTTTGTTTTCTTATTCTTTCTCCTTCTGTGTCACTACTCACCCTTCAGCTCAAGCTGCTTGCTTGTATCCTGTAGGACTGTATCTTCCAGAGGACAAGTGGTTTCAGAAATACTTCAGCCATTGTTACCTGTCCACAAAATCACAGAATCACATACCCATTAAGGTCACAAACAGCCTCCGGAGATCATCCAGCCCAGGCTGCTCAGGAATAGGTTTTGAATACCTCCAAGAAAGCAGATACTTCAAGCTCTCTGAACAACCTGTTCCAGTATTTGATCATGCTCGCCAAAAAGAGTTTCCTACTAATATTTCAATGACATTTTCTGTATTTCAATTGTGCCCACTGTTTCTTGTCCTTTCACCAAGAACTACTGAGAATATTCTGGCTATCTCTCTTCTCCCTCTATTGGGTATTTTTATACATTGATAAGATCCTCTATGAACCTTCTCTGCTTGTTTGTTAACAGTTAACTGTTAACAGTCCCAGATCTCTGTCTTCCCTGATGTGAGAGATGCATTAATCCCTTTACCATCTTTGCTGGATCTGCTTGAGTACTTCCATGTCTGCCCTGTTCTAGGAAGCCCAGACTTGCACCTGGCACTCCAGACATGATTCACCAGGGCTGACCAGAGGGGAGGGATCATGTCTCCTGAAGTGCTGCACTGTTCTTCCTGGTGCAACACAGTATAGTGTGAGGGTGCTGGCTTATGGTCAACTTGTTTTCCACCAGGACAACAAAGTGGGGTTTTTTTGTGTTTTTTTTTTTTGGCAAAGCTGCTTTACAAATGGTTGTCCCCAACCTGCATTTGTGCATGGGGTTATTTCTCCCCAGGTGCAGAAATCGGCGCTTTCCCCTGATGAACTTCATGAAATTCCTATCAGCCCATTTCTCCAGCTTATCCAGTTCCTCTGAATGGCAGCACACACCTCTGGTGTTATCAACCACTCCTCACAGTTGTGTATGATATGAAAATTTTAAAACTAATTCCTATACTAATTCCTATACTGTGTGCAACTTAATTATTTTATTTTTTTTTACATGAATAATCAGTCATAAAGCTGAATAGCACTCATTTCCCCCACTGGGCAACACAAAAGGAGTATTATGCAACAACTTTTAAAAAATTCAGACAGACAGCAACAAAGGAAACTGTCTTGTTCTCCTCTGCTAACCATTAAACACACCAATCTGTGAGATGTTCTGCTATGGATTTCTCTCTCCTAGTTGAGCAGGAGTACTTACATCAACTACAGAGTTGTCACATTTTGTCTGAATTGACTCCAGTGTCTATAAATATTCACAGTGCTCTTAGTATGTATTTGTTCTAGCTATACAAAACTGTATAAAATCTGTATCCAAGTACATTTATAGCATAAAAATGGCACACAAAGTGAACAATTTTTCTTTTCTAATTTTTGTACTAAATAAAAGCCTGGAAAAATAAAAGCCGTATAATTTACATTTCATTTGTCTTTGCACATTTCATTTCATTACATTTCATTGCATATGTCATTTCACTACATTTCATTTGTCTTTGCACAAAAGTCACCTATACTCAAAGTATTACCTCCAGGCTTACATAGAAGTTCCTACGTAAGTCATATAAGTGAAGTTTGACATGCTCTGTGTCTCATTCATTAGTTATTTCTGTATTTCTTTCTTAGTGGTGGTTGTGTCCTATACTTTCTAGAAAGAACGTTGCCTTCCCATCACTTCCACAGTACAGAGAAGTTGCAATTGCTGGGATTTCAGAAGTACGTCTGATTTATCCTGTCACTGATGATTGTTGTTAAGCTCTGAATTTCCCCTACAAGTAAACAGTTCCCATGATTTTTTTATGTTCTAAATCAGGGTAACTCTAAGTAAAAAGCAAATTGCAACAGATATTAAGGGTATACAGGACCCTTAAATGATTTTTAAAATTTTTCTCAATTTTCTTTCCAGAAAGAGCATGGGTTAGAATAGTTTATACTTTAGTAGGGAAGTAGCAAGTATGAGAATAAAAGCTAAACACAATTTCCAACATAAAAATGCTGTGGTGTGGGTTTTTTTTCTTCTCAGTAAACAATTTAAATGTAATGAATATTTTCATTTTTCTCATCTAAGTATGTAAAATGGTGGCACGTTTGTTTATGACTTCAGGAAATGTTTTACAGTTTTGTGCTGTATAGTTACGACTTGCTATTTATATTTCAAAATATAGAATACTATTTATATATCTAGAGATACAACTGCTGGCTTTAAATACTATTAGGGAAATTGGCATATAATAAGCCAACTAATGTTGCTGATAATTTAGCAAAACTTGATCCACAATAGCTTGATCCACAATAGCTTTTAACAATATTCTAACTTTGAATAAGTTGACAAATCATATGTTTAATGGCAAGCGTGCGAATGAAAGCTTTTCTGGGGGTGGATGCTACAATAATATGTAGTCATACCCTGAAAGTTATTAGATTTTTTCATTTTCTAGAAATAAAATCTGTCTCCTTTTAATCTTTCAAAGTGTTTTCTTTTAAACCACTTTTGTAAACTCCACCTTCTAATAAGCAAGGCAATATTATTCCTTTCTGAAGCAGAAATATTTGGAACAGAACATTTTTTCTAGTGAAATAGAAAGGAATCTATGAAATATCAACTAATCAAATGACATCTGTGCCTATTTAGTATGTTGGATCTAAATACAAAAATATAAATATCTTTAGAAAAGTTTGCATACTGACTTAGGAATTCAGAAGACATTAGGTGCTACTAGAAATTGCATATGTTAGAAATAGGTATTGGAAAGTTTGTTTCTTGTATCGTTCTGATTTATCCTTCTGATTAGATAATTTTTTGCAGCTTTCTTGTGTATCTTAAGAAGTCAATCAATCTAAGCCAAATTTAAGACATCATAAATGTATCTCTTTAAAATTTTATTGGCAATTATAATGTTTTATAACTTAGTCCTAGCCCTGAAGCATGTCCTAGACGTCAAAAGGTGAACTGCCAATGTGGAGTGTAGGAAATCACATCACTGTTCCCATTAACATCAATGGCAATTGTACATTTAATACCTCATTCACCACACTGAAAATTTCTCCCTCAAGAGTTGTGAAAGCCAAGAAACTTAGTGTGGGGGTGAAACCCTTGTAATGGACTACTTAACTGGATTTTGATACCTGGGGAGAAAAGAAAATGAAATTTCAGGAGCTGTATTTAACTGATAACATACTAAATTCCAAAGAAGGCTATATAAGGATAAGCAGTAATGTTAGAAAAATGGTGCTAGAAGCAGCAGTTGTAAAGAAAGATAAAATATAAGGGATAAAAGGAACAGGTTGTTACCCTTGGGACTGGAAAGGAACATTAAACTGCTGAGGGCTAAATATAGAGCGGTTATTCACGGATCCCTATTCATGACAAGAGGGTCTCCTGAAGGAGTCTACCTATAAAAAGACATGGAAAAGATGGAAAGCTAGGGAAGCAGGTACAGCAGCCTGTAACAATGATCCACAAAAAGGAGGAATATAAAATGATTTTACCAATCTATTATAGATAAAAAGGATAAGGGTAAGTTACAGTGAAGGACTTCAAGTAAATATATTAGGATGGACAATGGGAACCTGCAGTGATGTATTCTGTTTTTACAGAGTTTGGGTGGAATGCTGGTCCCATGAAAGAGAAAAGACATGTTTGTAGGCGGGATTTCATCACAAAATTTCTTCTAAATCTTTCTTTTCTATACATGCTCACTGCATGTGTGCAGATGCACTTTTGCGACCGTATTGGCACAAGAACCTCTCCTTTGTAGTCACATTTTTATGTATTATTTCTAACTTATTTCAACATTTTACTCAGTTTCACTCATTTAAAATGGCAGTGGAAATATTTTTCCTTAGTCTTCAATTGTCTCATGATTTTTTTCATATTGTTTTATGTTTACTGATGGCACATTGCAATATAGGGGGATTTTATGTGCAGTGATCTGTAAGTTACTATAAAAAAAAAGTATGGGCATTCTCATATATAGAGAGAGACAATTTATTAAACTTATAAGTAAGTTTAGAGTCCAAGACTCATGTTTAATCCACTGAAGTATCTTCTTACTTTAAATCTTGAAAATCCTCAGAGTTAATGGTAAGATCTATTAAGGATCTTAATAGATGAAAGGTAAATAAAAGATAAAATAAAGTGCCAAAAATTGAAACTATGTAATCCATTAAAAAATGAAAAATATCAAGTGATGAGTGTAGAAGCTTCTGGTTAGCACCTAATTTATTTTGAAGGTAGCGAAAGGTGATGAGTACCATACTGTTCCTCCCTTTCAGGTTGCCTCTAATTTAAGGCTTTGAGTTTCCAGAGCGCTATGAGTATCTAGTGTACAATCATGATCAAGGAAACATACACAAGTACATATCCTTGCTAACTCCCAGCAAGGTAATCACATAACGTAATTTAAGGTTGCTTGCAGTCACCTACTGATTCTACAGGAAACAAGGACTGCTTATTTTAAGTATTCACCATCACACCAGAATGAAGCACCTGAAGCGGGTGATAAGAGTAATCTCACTCTTTGGATCAGTTCATCTGATTTTAAAACATCACCAATATTCACTAAGATAACTAATTTGCTTCAATCACACTTGCCCGTTTCTATAACAAAGCTTACTTTAAAAATTAACCTAATTGTAAAAGTATGTGTCTTGCATTTGTTAGGTTTTTTTTCTTTTTTTTTAGAGCTCTTCTGGGTTTTAAAAGTGTAAGATCCACTAAAACAGTATCATATATGAGTACCCTTTAACACTCGTTTAACAGTCAGAAAATTATTTTTTTTCCTAAAAGGGTGCAGCTCTTCTAAGTTTCTCCAGAGACAGGTATCTGACTTGAGGACAGGATGGATTGCTTTATTCCTGGTTTTAGGTGGTAAGTTCCATGGGTTTTTTTTCCTGAATAAAAGTCCAATTCTATTGAAGCCTCATGATTTTGATCATTGATTTCACCTTCTGTGTTTAAAACACGTGCTGAGCTTTTCTCTCAGTTCAAGAGTAAATACTTCCAGTTAATTCCTCTGAGGTCAAGATGGAGCTCAATATCTAATTCTTTCCCTCATATTAAAATGTATTACTCAGACAATGGAGTTTTCATCAGCAAGCCATAAAGAATTCAGCAGAGCCACATGGGAATAAAAATGTTATTTTTTATTTTGGCACATACTGTACAATCAGTTCCACTGTTTTTGTCACAGACACAGAAAAGAATCCCTCTACGGATACAAAATAGACTATCTCTATTAGGTAATCAAGATGGGGAGCCAATGCTGGTGCTTGTTTTAATCAATCCATGAAATGAAAGCAATTATGGACCACACCAGCACAATGTATGCCCATGAGCCTCTTGTAATTGGAATGATCATTTAATTGGCACATTCTGCTTCCACTGAGATGTGCCATTTAAAAGGGATCTGGTTTACTCTGCAGAAACAGGGCTTGTTATATGATCTCCTTAGCTAATATTACTTTTATTGTAAAGAAAAATGAAAAAAGATGTATAGACTTTTCATCTTTATTTTGTCAACTGCATGAACTACGGGAGCTTTAGTTCTCACACTGAGCTGTGGAAGGAAATAAAAAAGAAAATTATGCTGTTGGGAAGGAATGTGCATTTTTCCACTGTGTTAAAAGGATCAAAGGAAAAATCTTCTGTAGCTGCACTCTTGTGCATTACAATTGACACAGCTGCATGTCAGAGAGATAAAGAGGGAGGAACACAAAGAAAGGGTAATATAAGAACATAAATGACTGAAAAATAAGTAATTTAAGTACTGATTCTTGTGCACAGATTCAGATTTGCGTATTTATTTTACAAGAATAAAAAAATTATATTTATGGAAATAAAAGACTCTACTTTAAGTATACTCCAATAACTATGACAAAGGCACAGTATTAAATTACTTGTTCTTGCTTTCCTATTAAGGTGAGTAAGGAGGTATTGGCATAAACGAATCCGTCTCACTCATCAGCTTTCAACTCCTGTAGAAGGCACAAGCACTTCTACAGCAAATGAAACTCCAGGTATTTAGTTTGTCTTCCAACAAGATTTCAGTTGACAAAATAAAGCAATATCCCGCATGCATTTTCTGCTCTATAGCTCACAGATCCATTGAAAAAAAACAACAAAACAAACAAACAACAACAACAAAAAAAAAAAACCAAAGGCAAATGCCCCAACTCCCCCCACCCCCCACCCCCAAAAATCCTTCTTCAAGTACTTTTGTTTTCAAGAAACATATTTCATTATATTCCTAAAGGTCTGTTTCTACAAAACTGGGACAACGTACCAATCTACTTCTGATGGAAATAAATTGCTGCTAATAAGGACTGGAATCTGGTTTAGAGAAAAAGATAAATAATTGCACAGTTGTCTACACATCCTTTATGGATAGATTTTCAAATTCTTTCAACTGTTCATTTTTAATTTTTGTTTCCTACACTTTTATTTTGCCAAATTGAAAAACGCCTTTTTCCAGAGCTCCATTGTGAACTGGAAGAACTCTACAACAGTTTATATCTATGCAGTCCACATAACCTGTTTTCAGGAGTACTAATGGAAAATGACTTAATGGGATTTTTTGTAGGGCAAAATTTAAAAAATATGCTTGTTTAACTGACTAAAATGTAAAAATGCAAATTTCAGCTCATACATAAGTTCAAATCAACTCTGGAAGAAGAAAATTGACAGAATTAATGTGGCACTGCCAAACAGACTGTAAATTCCAGTTTATGACAGGATAAATATATCTTATAAATAAATGTTTGGTATATACATTTTCAATTTATTCGTTAACATTTTCCAATGAATTCCAGTCCCTAATGGTCCCTGAAGACTATTATCAGGCTTTGCCAGAGCAACACCATGCCATTTATGACCACTAAGCTTTCAAGGTTATCTATAAACCAGACTGCTTCCTCCTCTGGGTATGTGCTGGTAAAGAACACAGCTCCAGCAGCCTCTTCTGCCCTGCCCATGTTTTTAAGCCAAGAGGAAGAACCTCGTACTTCACTTCTCGGTGTTGGGTTCAATCTACATACTAATGCCCCAGAGGACTTCCACGTTCCTTCTCCGATAGAGACATAAACCTCATATGAAGTTTGTATCATAGCAGCCTAGAATTTTAGGTGTCATGTTTACGTGGAGGTAAGTGATAACTTAGCAACATATATTTAGTGGACATTATCCATGTGATTTTCCCCTTCTTTGTCTGCTTCTTCCTTAAATGCAGAAGTCAATTCTTCGTTTCCTTGATTGTGACCTTCACCTTCCCTTGTTCCAGCTTCCCACTGCCATTTCCCATACACTACCTTTTGCTTTTTTGCTTTGTTTTTCTTTCATTTAACTTGCTTCACTACACAGATGCTTTTCCAACTATCAGTTATTTTGCCTGCTCCTGACATTCATTAGTAAAGAAAACATATCTATCAAGGGCAGACTCTCACAATCTATGCAATCTAAAATTCCTAGTGCTTTAACTAGAATGTAATTTCAGAAACACTGAATAGCAACACTGAAGTTGATAGTAGCTATGCCTGCTCAGTAGCTAAAATTCAAACACTGGAGATAGATTTATGAGAATAATACTGTGTAAATGGCCTTGTAAACAAAGAAACAAGAAGACCAGAAAAATGTAAGATGAAAGCACAGAAAACCATCATTATTGTATCAGCCTTCATTTATTTCTCAAAGTTATGCTACATGTTTGGTTTTTTTAATGTTTTCTTTCTGACTGTCTTTAGTTCCGATCTTTATTTTTTTCCAGGAGAATGATGACATCAGTTGCCATTTGGAGAAAAGTGGTTTAGTGTTAGATTAATAACAATGTCATTGCTCCTCAGCAGGACGCTTGGACCAGATGACCTCCAGAGGTTCCTTCCAGCATCAAGCATTCTGCGGTTCTGTAATTCTGTGATAACAATGTCCGATCAGTTTACTGGATTTGCTATTGTTGTAGTAGGGACCCAGCTCTTTCCATGGAAATGGAATATGGAGCATATGGAATTTCAACTGTATATTGACCATGGTGAAGAGTATGTAAGGAAGACCTGGTTTTCCATGAGTGATCTTCTACTTGCTTACTATAGTTCTAGAAACTCCTGCTTTTCCACCAGATCAGTGCGATTCCTTCTGACTGGCTATCCTGCTTCTTAGGTGCAGTGGCTTGGTTACATTCTAAAAAAAGCATATTCAAGAGCTAAAACCAAACTATTTCACCGAAGAAAATCTAATAAGGCCAGCATGAAAAACTATCTTAGATGGCAATGACTAAGAGACCTAACAATCTCAGCGTAAGCTTCTACTTTAGTGTTATGAGGATTAATGAGATTCCTGTGTTTAATTTTTATGCCCATTCTATGGAATTATGGACTATCAGAATGATTTATAAATATTAAAAAATCAAAGGTCCTTGAACTGGTAAGTAAATCTTGTGACATAGGCCTTCAAACTTTACCAAAGACAACTTCAAGAGGTGACTCAATGACTAAACAAAGAAATGCATGGCAGAAAATACTTGTGAACAGGGGTTCTTCATGGCTAATGACAAACAAGTAACAAGATCCAGGGGATGAAAATTAAAATTAGACAAGTTCAACCTTGAAATAAGATGTAATTTCTTAACTGTAAGGCAATTACTTACTAAACAGAGTGTTGGGAAAACAGAGTGTTGCTGCTTTTAGCTGAAATATTCCTAGAGAGATCAGATTTCTTTATTGAAGAGTAAGTTTTATCCAGTTTGGGAAATATATTTAAAATGTTTTAAACATTAAAAAAAATATTATTTTTATTTATAAATTAAAAATTAAAAATTTAAAAATTAAAACGTGATAATTTTAAATGTTAAACTTTAATTTTGAAAAATGTTTAAACATGTTTTTAAATGTTAACAAAAAACATTTAAAAGGTCAATGGATGTAAGAAAAGATCAGGATCATGACCACCTGAGAAATCTGAACATACAGAAGTCTATGGAACTTGATGAGATGAACCTGAGAGTCTTGAGGGAATTGGCTTATGTAGTTGCCAAGCCACACTCCATGATATATGAAAAGTCATGGCAGTCGGATGAAGTGGCCAGTGATGTGGGAAAGGGAAATATTGCACCCATTTTTAAAAAGGATAGAAAGGAGGACCTGTCGGTGTCACGTCTGTGCTTGGGGGGATCATGGAACAGATCCTCCTAGAAGCTATGCTAAGGCATGTGGAGGACAGGGAGGTAATTCAAGAGAGCCGACATTATTTCACCAAGGGCAAGACCTGCTTAACCAACCTAGTGACCTTCTATGATCAAGCAACTACATCAGTGGACAAGGGAAAAGCTACAGATGTTGTCTATCTGGACTTCTGTAAGGCCTTTGACATCCCTACAACATCCTTGTCTCTAAATTGGAGAGATATGGATTTGATAGCTGGACTGTTGCGACAGGATATGGGGTTATGGCTTTAAACTAAAGGAAGGAAGACTCAGACTACATATATGGAAGAATTTTTTTACAATGAGGGTGGTGAAACACTGGAACAGGTCTCCCAGGGAGATGGTAGGTGCTCCGTCCCCTGAAGCATTCAAGGCCAGGCTGGATGCGGCTCTGAGCAACCTGATCGAGTTGAAGATGTCGCTGGAAATTGCAGGTGGGTTGGACTAGTTGTCCTTTAAAGGTCCCTTTTAACCCAAACTATTCTATTATTCTATGTCTTGTGGTCATCCCCTGGTTGTCAGCTACATATATCTGTACCTATAAGTCAGATAATCACTGATTTGCATAAACATAATTACTGTAAACTATTTTCCCATTCAAAGGTTTCTTCAAGCTGTCTATGAGCTTACAAAATTTTTGTCTTGATTTAAAGTTGGTCAAAGAGATTTTACTGTTTTCTCCATCCTCTTTCATATCAGAGACCAGTCACTATCAGAGAGAAAACATCTGCCAGAAGTATCTAAAATATGAGATTAGGTAGACAATTGTGTTTCTCAGAAACCTGATCTTGCTTGCATATTAAGGCTCATGTTAATCAATTAGTTTATGAATGTGAAGGGATATTTCAGTCATGATTAAGAAGTTGTCTGCAGCAGAGAATATATCTTGCAGATTAGGATAACTTTGGTGTGTTTCTTCTAAATTAAATCCTACCATAGAAAGATTCTTAGAGATTGGTGGCACCTTGATCTTTCATTTGGTTGACCTACAGCTGATATTTTTTTCTACAAAAGAATATAAATTCTTATGTCAAATGTGAGCACACTGGGGACCTTAGTATATAGGACATCGATGGGACTTTGATACCTAAAACATACGGTTAGCTGATCTAAAAATACATTATAATGAAGTTTTGTGAACTATAAATACACAGTTTAGCAATTAGACTCAGCGTGAGGTACAAAATATATTGCTTGAATGGATTAGAGGTTCAAAATGTAAATACACTGAAGACCCAACATTAGCACAATGATTATATGTATTGTGTATTGAAAGAATAAAATGCACAGATTTTTTTGACAGAAAAATTATACGGAAGCTATCAAAATGGTAATAGAAAAATGTCCGATTCCATTAATTGCAATATTATATTTTTTAAAAAATTTTATTTTGGATAATAGTAATAGACAGAAACAGTAATAGGAAAAAAAAAGAAGACTGGTGATTAAAGCATAGGTGGTCTACATTTAAATCTGTTAAGAGTGTCTTTTGAAATGAACTTTTGACTCCTTAAAAGACTGGAAAATTATGCCAGAATTATTTTACTGGGTTTGATCCAAGATACAGTGAAACCTTTACTGGTGTCTTATATATCGACATTGACTTTTACTGGGTATCTGTTGGTTCACCATAGTTCAAAATGATGGCAAGCACGCACTTCACAATGTGCTAATTTTAGCTCACAAGCTTGTTGGCACTAGGACCCCGGGCTTATTATTCATCTGGAGTTTGATGTGTTCTGTTAGTACTTTTATAAACAATCTCAAAAATGTAAAAAACCATCAAAGCATTCATGTGGTTGAAAATAAAACTGCATAAAAGAGCTGCTCAAACGTATTATCAATGAGAGCTCTTTTTACATTAGTGTTTTTTTCTTTATATTATTGATTTGGGGCTACTGAGGCAAACTGGCATATTACACTGGAAAAAATGCAAGACAGGAAAAGGTGTACAAGAGCTGGTACAGAACTGCATCGCTTCACGTCACGGAGGTGAGGTAGAAAATTTGGAATTGGTTGTTACAGAAACTGTAGGATGCAGGATTTAAACACCATTATCTAAACTTCATTTTACATATTTCCGGGTTGCAAAATTGAAGAGGAGAACAAATTGTTTTATCAGGAGCTGTAAGCTCCTTCTCTTCAGACACTCTAAAGTGGGGGCAGGAGGATATAAAAGAGCTGAAATTAACCCCTCTGATGTTTTACAATTGTGACCACCTTCAATCTGTGTCAGAATTTTTTGTTGTTGCTGTTCTGGAGTGAACACTTCAACCCTGTAATATATATTGCCTTTCTTCCATCATCAAGGAATTGAGCTACATCTTCATCTAAGTCTCACAACACGAAATAAATAAAGGATGGAAAGGCATAATGGACAGGAAAGGATGTATCCTGAAAAGGATTGAGAACCATCTAGCAAAAATAGATTTAAAAAATTGCATTGGATTTAAAAGCATGGAAAAGTAGGAAAAACATTAATTTTAACTCAGAAGCATTAAGCACTATTAGAAATCTTCAAGTGATGAAGATAGTATATCTCAAAAGAGATATTCTCATTTTGAGAAAGAAAGAGGGAATAAAATTGAGTACTAAACAATCTGTTTACATTCCAAACTCACTGTCAGGTAAATATGCTGAAGAAGGCAGAGAGAGGAGTGGGCTTGTTTCTAATTTCCTTTAAGGAACTGGGAGATCAACAATGTTCTGAATCTTAACCACAAATTTTGTGGTAGAGATCCAAGGGTTTAAAAACTTCGGAACTGTCTCTTTGCTTCTCTGTCCACTATCAGAATGATATCTTCAGTTTAGTGTATTGACAGTAATAGCTACAGAAAATAAAAAGTTACCTCATCAAAAGTAAAAAGGGATAAATGTGCCTGACCTAAAAGCAATAGACAGCCAAGAGACTGCATAAATTCTTGATCTAAAAAATAAAGGCAACAACAACTTATGAACACAGGTGACAAAACCCAACAGCACAATGTAATCACATCCACACCAAGGAAAGATGAAAGGACTACCAAGTGGCAAATACATCCCATCTCTGGTGGCAGCTATGTGGGCTGACAATCAGAAAGGAGGAATACAAGGGGTGTCACTTAGAGATGCTCACACTGACAGATACTTAGCTTCTCCTTTCCCTTTGAAAATTCCTGATCATGTTCTACCGAAACAAATTTATCTTTATCTGCAGATAAGCATGTGAAGATGTTTACGAGCTTCTCTACATTTATGGGACACATTCAGAAATTACTAGAAAGGGAAGTCCTTTCAAATCAGTCAATCACTAAGGATAAGGTTATTTCATAGCCAAGGTATAGACTCAGCTCAAAAAGATGCCACCTGACAGCTAAGCACTCATCTCAGCTATGTGACCTTGGGGTTATAGGGAAAGGTTGTGCTTTTCCAAAGAGAAATGGTAATCAGGAGGAAGCTGAAAAAAGTGTGCTAGAGAACTAATAAAACAGTGGTGTGCAGAGAAATCATCTATGTTATAGACATCATCCTTAAAAAAAATTTTTTTTTTTGAAATTCTGAAGATAATATAGCTCCATATTCTTATATATATTGTCATTGCAATGATTTTGCGAAAATAAAATGTAGGGTGGGTCTCAAGGGTTATTCAGTTATGACTTTTTTTAACACGCACTGTAATTGTCCCACTTGGTGTAAGCTCATAAAATAATGTATACATTTGGGAATTATGGTGCACTGTACTTGAGATGCAGGTTATTTGCCTGTATCTCAGAGGGATGAGGTAACAATTAAAGAATCCCTTGAGCATCTAAACACCTCAGACTGTTTCGAGCTTTCTCTTAAATTTTCTTTATACACAATGAGCAGTTTGAGCCTGAATTATTTACACTGGGAAGAGAAACAACAGGAAGGATATACAAGAAAAAAATCTTTGTATACACATGGATTCTTGAACTGCACAGAAGGACCTTACCATGAAGACCATACTCACCCAGAGAGAGGTCATTATCATGAAAATGACAGAAAATAAGTAAAATAGGTGTGCATCCTCTTATAAAGACAAGTTGTAACTCTGAGGCCAAATGGCTGCTGATCTCAAGTGCCATATAAAGCCCCAAGAAATTAAAATGGACAGTAATAATACACTGCTGCAATACAGCCTCATTTTAGCTGACTGTTTGAATGCTGTCTTCAAAAATGTGTTTTCCCAAGACAAATGCCCTCTCACCCTAAGGAGTCTTAGTCTGATAATGCTAGGACATATACACTCTATCTTCCCCAATAACTGATGGCTACATTGACTCTCCCTAAGGAAAACTTAACTACTAAATATCTTTACCGACTGGGCCCCTGGAGACTTAATATCTTGCTTTAAATCTAAAACCCCTCTTCCAGTTTGTATGCGCATTTGGGCCAGCTATAAATTGCCTCAAGGTCTCTGAAGTCATTATTTACAAAAGAGATTTTCTGGCTAAGCAGAGATTTCTCAGCATCCATGTAAAAACAGTTTACAAGAAATTCTTCTCTTTTTTCTTGGAAGGAAGGTAATAAGATTTAAATCATACATTTGTCCCATGGATCTTAACTATTTGAAGTTGCTGAATCTGGTATTCCAGCAGAGGCAAGGTTGCTGCAGCTCTATGTCCCCAGGTACAGCTTAGAGTGAAGCTCGTGTGTGTTCCCAGCAGACATACACACATATACACACTGTACATACGCACACGATTGGCTGTACAGATCAATATAGACAGAAACCACAGCACTTGCTCAAGTACAGACAACACTAATGTTCCCTTTGGGCTGTTCCCTTCTCTTAGTATAAAAGCCTATTAGCAAAATATATGTACATATATAAAAATATATACAATACGAATGCCTCCAGTAACTGGCCTTAGAGATTCAGCACCTGGCCCTCAGTCCCTTGGGCTCTCAGCTGTCAAGTCTCTGGCCCAAATCTATGACTGCACGAACCCCAGGCCCAAGGGACTCCCCAGTCACTGGCTTGATCTTCCTGGTCCCTCTAGCAGCCAACAAGCAGAACATCTGGTCTCTCCAGCACACAGCTCAGTGTTGGGGCACCTCCAAAACCTGGTTCCCAAGTCTCTTATCCTGCTTGCTGAATACTCCAGTCTGATGTTTCCTAGTGCTCACACACTGACATAAGCACTCACACCATGCACATGCATGGCGTCTCCCCGGTTGCTGACTCCACACACGGCCCCCCTGATTCATGGTCCCATCCTGGCATCAGCCACAGTTGCTCATCAGTATATGTGTTTGGTTGTGCCTTGAACCTGATAAACATAGTCTGTCCTTTCTTGTCATTAAAATCCATTTCTAAATAATTTCCTGGGTGATGGAGTTTGCTTCTGCTGGTGTGGGTGTGTGTCTGATGCCAGACACACAGGCCAAGAAGGACCACTTGATAGTCAGATACAGAAAGCACTTTCCTTCCATACTTAGTATATGAAAAAAGTTGTGCAACATCCTCACTGTAACAAATCAATTAGCATTCATCTGAAAAATACCTAACTGTAGCAGTGTAGGAACTGAGATAATAGATCAAGTCAAAGGTTCAGTGACAAACACTCTATTGAATGGTAACCAATACAAACTACTTCAAAAGAAGTTGCAAGAAATTAACATTATTAGTTATGGAACAATGTGTTCCCTTGGAAAGTTTAATGTAATCTCCAAGGTTTGTGTAACTAGGAAGCTGAGCTGCACAACATGAGCAAAATTTTCAACCTTAAAAAAAGACTTTAAATTTGTTTGCTTGTTTTTACTTGTTTGCTTGAAAAACAAAACCAATATTCCAGTTAAGATTAAATTATAATCAGGTTTCTTCATGCATTTAATTGACAAAATTACTACGTTACCTTTGTTTTTCTACCATTAGGAGAGTGTAGAGGTGAAAACAGAGTCCAGTGCAGAAATGTTAATATAGACACTATTTCTGAAAATTCAGCAAGTGCAATTTGAACTTGCTCATGTATTAGGATCAGGAAAATCTTTATATCCATTTCAATGAAATGTATTTTTTCAGATCTTAGCTGCATGAAATCATGATTCGTGCAGTTCTTATTAAAGATGCATATTTTCCACCAGCTGAGAAGATTAAAAGGAAAGAACTGTATAAAAATACTATAAGAATTTAGTCTTTTTGCAGGACCACAGAGAACCTGAACAAAACCGTTACCGCTTAAACTTTCTCCTAAATCACTGCTAGTTTTTTCTTCAACATTAATAGCACAGTATTAATTAATAATAGATTGAATGAGGAATTTTTCTGTGGCTTCATTATCAAGTTGAGGCAGTTTTTAATTTGGTTTCCGTTTCTCTGTCACATGGCAAAGACGTTTAAAAGGTTCACAATAAACTTTTTAAGATAATGAATCTGGAGTACTGAGGCAGTTCTTGCCTGAAATCATCTTCATGAGACTTGGAGGAAGAATTTCCTAAAAATTTCTTAGTCTTTTGTGTTTTGGTTTTTCACTCAGTATAACACATTCAGGATTCACCATTAAGATGTTGTTATTTACCGGTACTTACCATGGAGTTACTGCATTTAATTTTTGTTCCTGAACTACTGCAGGAAAGAACCAAACACAGAACTCCCTCCAAAAAAATTCCCCCCAGAATCTCAAACTTAATATTGCAGACAATGATGTGAAAAAATTTCGACTTTTTAACAACGATATTAGATGTTGTCTTTTTGAACAGTATTTAGTAGTTACCACAAGTCTACGTTGTATTGTATGTGGTGCTGTGAGGGGGCAATCAGAGGAGTGCTCTTGAGTCACCTTCATTCTGACACTTCACAAAACACTGACTAGAAGTAAAAAAGCAGGTGTCTTCTGTTCACTACCACTTTCTAATATTCATCTAATAAGTACAGACAATTGATTCCCTCTTTTTTTTTTNCTCACTCTAGGCCTTACAGAACAGCTGCATAATGTCATCAATCAAGTTGATTTTCTTGCTGTATAACTATTAGGTAATAATTACTACTTGTGTGATCACTTTCTTTATCTATCACACCTTTTATTTTTCATTGTCAACTTAGTTTTGCTTTATAACATGCACAAAAAAAAATAAATATCCTTTTTACAGGCTGTCCTGTTAGTGGACAACTTTAGCTATTCTTGAAGAGAATTTTGGGAATCAGCATGTTTGGCATGGGGCTCTCTCTCTCAGCTAGAAGATGAAGTGATGCTTCACCTGTTTTCCTTATCACTGACGATGCAGTCCATGGAGTGTGCCACTGAATTAATCAATACATATTTAATGCTGTGTACACTCCACAGTGGGCTATCAGCAGCCTGAGCCTGAGGTGCAAACCAATGACTTGGCAGATTTCCCCCTTGCTCCTGTGTTAGTTTGTCAGCTCTCTTCTTCAAAGGGATATTAATAAATTATATTACTGCTGACAGTTCCTTCTGCCTACTGCTAGGCATGTCAGACTGTTATATCATTGACAGATACAAGTTTTCCAAATAGTTTCCTCCAAATAGAAACCAACCACTGCCACCCACTTGTCCTTCCTGATTTCTCCTCACCATCCCTTTTGCAAACGGGGCAAGCAGGCAGAAATGCAAGGCACTGATGACAGCTGTGTTGAAGCAGGCCCTTTTTTGAGTCATTTAATGCTGTGGAGAAAAAGAAAATGTATCATTCTTACGAAAGGATGGATTTTAAAACAAGGCTGGCTTCATTTAAATGCCTTGAAGAGAGGGCAGAAGTGTGCGTGTGCATGAATGTACATGTGGCTTTGTTTGTGTATGTGTGAGTGAGAAAAAGAGGGCACAGTACAAAGACAAGGGGAAACAGATATTTTACAAAATGCCATTCTTCAGGAGGACTAATAAATTTAGTGAAAACCTACTTTAGTTCAAAAAGGAGAAAAATCATACTTCTATGTCTAAACCTTCTCAAAAACCTAATAATAATGCATCACTACAGCTGACAACTGTTTCTTTTTATTCTTTAGACACTTCAATTTTTTTTATATCAAAATGTGAGTGGAACAGCTAATACTTAAAGTGTCTGATTTTCTTGAAGCCCATCCTAAATAAGCCTAGCCAGGAATTCCCCAAATGGAGCTATTTTTCACTGGAAAATATTGATTTGTCGAACAGAAACGTGTTGTGAGTATGTTCTGGAGTCTATTAACTTCTGTAAATTAAAAATTTTAAACAAACCTATCCTGCTTTCCTCAATGTTTTCTGGGCAACTCTTTTGGGATGCTAGGCCTTGAGAGCTGTAATTCCTTGACCTTCTCCCTACAGGTGCCTTTCAGGTCTTCTGGCTCCCAGCAAGCCACCCTGAAAATTTTCTAGCTGAAAAGAAAGGTGGGTGTATAGGAGCAGCAGAGTCACAGGAGATATGAGTGCAGGTATCTGGTGCTGTGGCACGGACCTGCTGAATCAGAGGTACCACCTCGTGGTGCTAGTTACTTAACTCATGGTGCTATTTATGATTTCGTAAATACTCTCCTTACTTCTAAAGTCTCTTTTTTTGGTGGTGTTGTTCCTTCTTCTATTTGAATTTCACTTTATCCTGGCATTCTTTCTTCCATTTAGATGTAGATGTCTGTATTCTTGATATTACAATTCATATTCCCTGCTTTGTTTGAGGGGAAGGTAGACATTAAGAATAGCCTCAGCCAGTTAATAACTTCTTTCTTGATTTCTAGTTTCTCATAGACTTTGACAATGTGATCCATCTCCTAGGAAATTGTGAGCACTAGCAAGAAAACAAAGTGTACCTGTTCAAAAGCAGAAAAGATCTACCTTATTCATGTTTTATCATCTAAAGAAAAAAAAAGATGACACTTTCTGTAAGAAATTATAATAGCAAATGTTAGTGGTATCACAGATTTTGAATCAGTCTTTGTTTCCTTTCTTTTTTTCTAAATTAATAATTATTATAAATATGCTAGTGAACACAAAGTTATTGACCCTCATCGTCAGGGACATTCTTTAAAATGGTGTATTAGGACAACATTTTGGTTGTCTTGTGATCAAAATGTGAGTCTACAAAGCAATTTCACTCCTACAAAGAGAATGTTTTCATAAATAAGAAATCTGAGTTTCACTGCTCGTGAAGTAATTAGCAGCTGAAAAAAATAGCCCCAAATTTTATCACCACAAAACTTACTTAAACTTTGCTATTTTTTTTACCTAAGCAACAGGGTAATAAATAACAATTAGAGACAATTATGTGCAAATAGGGAAAAAACCCTACATATTCTTTTATTAATCAGGAAGCCTGGTTCATGTAAAAAGATGTGGTATATTTCTGTCTTGGATGGAATAAAATATTTTCCGAAACATTAAATAATTTAGGGGAGAGTTTTTAATTAGAAACATACATCAAACACAGAGGTTTATATAGATGTTTAATAAGGAAAAATTATACTTACTATGTGCTCATGTACATGTAAAAGTAATAACAGAGTTACCAGGTTGCATGGGGACAAATTGTGTGTGTAGTATATTATAAAAGTTTACCCTCAAGAAATTAAAATAATTTTAAGACTTCTTACCTTCATAAAATGCGGCAACTTAAACTGAGGAGTCATTTATCGGTGTATTTTATAGCTAAATACTCAAAGATTTTGTCAGGTTCTTGAACATATCAGTAGATTCATCATTATATGTAGAAAATACATAGTGATGTGATGTGGCTGTGGGATGAGTTCTGTACTGGGATCTGTGTACAGTGTCTCACCATTGCAGAGTAAGCATTAGAACAGCATAAGTACAGTAGCCTAGAGTTTTCAGAATGGACTTGGGTAAATAGTGCAGAAAACGCAGACGTGTTTGCAGTGAGAATTTTAAGATTTTGCCACTGTTCACAAGTACTGAAGACAATAAAACATTATTAAGTATAAATGAAATATATACCATGATCTTTGACAGTTTAAATAGTTTGATATTTAGAGGATGTAACATTACGTTTCTGCATAATACAGATCTCAGAATATAAAATAATCTTTTTTTTTTTTTTTTTTGAACTAAATAAAAGAATCTCAGACCTTGATTTATAAATTTAGTAGTATGGAGAAAATTCCACAGTCAGCTATTTTATTGCTTTGCTGTACTCGTTTCAAATCACTTCATTTTTACGCTGAGATTGTCTACTTCCTACTCACAAATATTCAATCTTGGTGTGAAGAGCTGTTTTGACTTCTCAGATGGGTATTTTATCATTTATTTAACACCACTAACAATTAGGAGGGTTCTGCCTGGTCCCCAAGGAGTAACTGAGTCTGCTTCCAGACTGAACCTGGCTTCTGAAAGGTCATCAGACAGGGAATCACAGCAAGAAACTGAGAGTCTCTAGTTCACAGGAAGTCCAAGAGACTCTGAAAGAAGCACCTAGCAGCCATCTAAGCTTCTTCCTAAGGACCAGGGAAATTTCCTTATTTGACTGATAAAAGGACCTGCAAGGGTGAAAAAAGCTGTTTATAGACTTTTTCTGTTTCATATCTTTCAACAATTCTTTTTTTTTTTTTTTTTTTTTTNTTTTTTTGTTAAATCTTTTTGGTCTTTTAGTCATATTTAGGCCTATTACATCTTCCTTCAATGTAACTTCCTGGAAAATTCACTACACAGGCCTTGACTGTTAAATTTACACCTTCCTTATAAGAGCTTTGTGACAAATAAAAACACTAACAGGATGAGCAACGTATTTCTCTTTAATAAATCATCTAGGTTAAGATCTTTAAGGTGATTTGTCACAAAAGGTATTTCCTAATTTCTCAGTGATCTGATGGCTGTATCTTAACCTGCTCCAATTTATCAACATAGTACTCATTTTATACATACTAGACTTGGGCAGAAACTGGTCATACTTACAGAACTACAGAAGTAATTTTAATTTCTTACTGCAACTAATAGCTCCCATAAGGATTAAACTATGCTCTTGGCCATAAGACTGAATAAGGAGCACGTTTATCTGGTTGGCTTCAAAGACTGCCAAGTCTTTTTCAGAGTATGTAACTCACTGGTAAAGTTGTAAGTACACAGTTAGGTACTTCACATTTTTCAATTATGTACTGCATTCTTTTTTTTTGTGTTATGATTTTCTATCTGACTGAAGTGAAATTAATTTTGTTTCTGAAATTCACTTTGCTTCCTTCAGTTCATGCAAACAAGCAATCCGTATCTATGTGTATCAGAACTAACAAAGAAAGAAAAAAAAATTACATGTTCTTTAGGAAGCTTAACTTCTGCCTGGGATAAGATCTCTAAGTATAGTTTAGTTAGGTTTACGTTGCTTTTATCTTCTCAAAGTAGTTTGACACAATTTGCAGTATGTTTCTCCAGATATGCTAACACATTATCTTCTATGCTAATACTAAAATACAGAATATCCCATGAAATCTGAAAAAGCACCAAATAATTCCCCAACATAGTTCTAATACATAAATCTTCTTACCAAACTCCTAAATTTCTATTATAATCTGTTTCATGTATCTTCATAGAAAGTATAAAACTCATGTAGTTGAACTCTTTCTAATCCTAAAACCACTGAAGAAAACTTGTTTTCTTTAAGAAAAACCCACTATACATGAAAAGTAGTGTTGGGTCCAGGCATGTAACATAATTTCAAAATTTGGTAGAAATATCTGATGTGCACTCTGTAGTCTGACATGTTTTTCTCAACTATAAAGTACCTTTGTGGAATAAAAAAAGAAAACAAAAAACCTAAGGTATGTTACAAATAACTGTTTGAAATTCTGAAAAATGGCTTCTATATCCTTCAGCTCCAGATCATTTAAATTTACTTTGACGTTAAGATGTGGCTAAATGTAGAGGCTCTTCTAGGAAAGGAAATTTGAAATTTTACTACTACCCTTTTAACCCGCCTCACAGAGTTCACTGCCAGATTTCACAACTGGGTCCACTGTCTGCTTTGTGAAAACGAGTATCAGTTAAAACTGTTGTGTTTAGAAATTGTTTCCTTAGTGTCTTAAATTTCACCATTCTCTATTTAGGTCTGTCTCTGGATTATTTTTTTAAAGTGAAATAACTTTGGATTCAAATGTTTACAATTATCCCAATGAATTCTTCACTTTTTTTTTTTTAAGGTTTTCAGAAGGAAACTGATCCTATAAATAGATAACCAACCAAAGTAAATTATTTCATATATTCCATCCAGTTTTAGATTTAGCAACACCATCAAGGAGGATTTGAGTGTGGTTTATACTGACTTGAATTCACATTCTGGATTTGTTACTCATGCAGCTTTGATTCTTCTGCTCTCTTGCTGAATCGCCTTCCATGAGGCACTGAAAGCAATTAAGTCTTGTTCATTTTTTAAAGTTTTCTCCAGATACACCTAGAGTTACTCATGTTTTTAATATATATTTTAATTGTGAAGCTGTCTATGTGTGATACTCTTGATTCTCTACTCTGTAGTACTGGATCGTAAAAAATATCTGTCAAACACAGAAATCCAGTTTATACAGGCACATGTTATTGCTCATTGTTTCCTTTATGAATAAAACTTTGTTGTTAAATATTGTGGCTTAGTATAGGCAAGCATTAAGAAGCATTACGCATCCTGAGAAAGTCTCTGTGATTGCTTATTTTAATATAAAAATAGCAGATCGTTGCTAAATTATAATTATTTGAACAGTATAGCAAGTTGTAGTGACAGCATATATCAACAGATTATGGGACAATGTCCAGCAAGTTTTATTGATTTTATTATGCAAAATCAATACACTACCAAGGCAATCAATGCATAATAAACTAATAAGAAAAGGATGAAAAATAATATAATATAATAAGTGAGTGCAAGAAAAATGTTCAGGATCACACATCATAACAATGTAAATACTGGAAAAAGAAATTCAACTTATTTTCTTTACCTTTCCTTTTTCTGTACAGCCATCAACCGACAAGATTGTTTCCCAGTCAACTTACTGTACTACCTTATGGCATTGTTACAAGCTTCTTCAAGGCTTATGTTGTGGTTTAAGCACTCAGTGGGCTGAGGGAGAGAATTTGAGGAGTTAAAGTTAGGAAACACATGCATTGAGATAAAGACAGTATAACAGGTGAAGCAAAAGCTGCACACACAAGCGAAGCAAACCAAGGAGTTCATTCACTGCTTCCCATTGTCAGGCAGGTGTTCAACTGCCTCCAGGACACCAGGGCTCCATCTCGTGTAACAGTTACTTGGGAACACAAATGCCATAACTCTGAACATCCCCTCCTTCCATCTTCTTCCCCCAGCTTTTTATTGCTAAGCATGATGTCATAAGGTATGGAATATCCCTTTGGTCACCTGGGGTCTGCTGTCCCGCTATGTCCCCTGCCTTCTTCTTTTGCAAACCCAGCCTACTCATCAGCAGGGAGGTGTGAGAAGCAGAAAAGGGCTTGACACTGTGTAAGCACTGCTCAGCAATAACTAAAACATCCCTGTTATATCAGCACTGTTTTCAACACAAATCAAAACATAATTCCATACAAGCTACTACATGGAAAAAAATAACTCAATCCTAGTCAAAACCAGCACATCTTACCGGAATAAATAGTATTGCTAATTGGGCTAGGTGCAAATTGTAAACAATTTAATCAAAGACCTTTTATCATTTATCACCATCAGTAAGTTTAACAAAACATTTCTATTTCCATGGATGATTATATTTATATTTAATTAGAGCTTAGAGTTTGAATCTCGTATTCTGCTGACTTTTGCTGGTTTTGAGAAATAGCTGAGAACAGCAAAAACAAATCTGTTTGTCTTCCTAAGGTTTGCATGTAAAGTTCCAAGCGATAATTGATTTGAGTGATAATCCACTGTTGTATGAAACATCATCTAGAAGTTCTGTTCTCTAAACTCAGCATTCTACTGTTTGGCAATTAAATTTAAATGTTCGGGTGTTTTCTTTCTTTGTTGGTTTTTTTCTTTTCTTTTTTTTTTTTTTCCTTGTGTTATGGAACTGTAACCCCTTCACATATCGAGATTACATCCAATAGCACCGTTTTTTAGCTATGTTTATAAAGTAGTCTGTGAAGTACAGAAAGAAAAGCAGTAAGAAAAATCCTCTCTTCTGACACCAGGTGATTAATATGGGATTAATATGGGATTTACAGAAGTAAATCGTAATGCAGTTTAGCCTCTTCTCATGATTAAATCAAGTAATATAAATTGACTGGAGTAATTAGAGTATTATAGGTTCATTCAGATATTAAAGAAGAAAAAGTATCTTGAAAGACAACCATTGAGAGGTTGGAGAACGAAATTTTACTTTTCTCAACTTGCTGTTAGCAGTATCCAGAAATAAATATTTTATGAAAAACTTAACTATGAACCAGGATAGGACTGTGGAGGCTGATGAGAAAGTCTGAATCAGTCCTGTGAGCTACATGAGAAAAGACAAAATAATTTTGCAGATCAGATACAGATGAAAATCTGAGTATAGTAGAGAGACAATATAACATTACTGCAAAAGCAAAAAATAGAATAACATAGAGAGTTGAATATAGTATAACGGCAGATTGGAAACCAGTAGAGAAGGTTTAGTAGAAGATAGTATCATTCAAACTGTCAAGCATAGGGACTTCTGATGAGATCATGAGGTGGGGAAAAGCTTAACTTTAAATACAGGTAAGGTAAGCAGAATGGCAATTTCCATTCAAATTTTGATAATAGAATATAATGGTCTTATCCTTAGATTTCAACAGGGACAAAGACCCTCAGTCCTCCCAAGCTGAGTAGTCTGTCTTTTTAACCCACTTCACCCTTTATCTATACAAACAAGAATGGAGTTTATATAAATTATCCAAATAATTCACTGTGCATTTCTGCAGTTTGTCTATGCAGCAAACATCATTAAAAACTCCAATAAATGCAAACAAACAAACAAAACCCAAACAAAAAACAAGAAATAAGAGTACTGTCTTAGATGGAATTTTAAGAGTTCCTCAAAGTCTTTAAGACCTGCCTTGACAATTCAGTACAGCTGGAACTGCAGTAAGGTCTGCTGGAGAACCTCGTCTTCAGAAGATACTGAAAATTGTAGGGCTATTGACAAGTGAGAAAAAAGACCAAGAAGACCTAGGGCTCTATAATAAGTTTGGAGTTTTTTTGGTTTGGTTTGGTGGTTTTTTGTTGTTTGTTTGGGGTTTTTTGGTTTGTTTTTTTTTTTTTTAATTTAAGAAGTTATATAGGTAACAAGAAATAAATCTCATTTGTGACATAAGCAGAAATACTGTGTATGATTTGTATCTACTTTGGAAAATCCTAATAGTCAAAATAATCCCCTTTCCAATAACACTATTTCTCCTTCTCCATCACTTGGTGACTAAAATATAAGTATTGCTTTATACATGAGCACTACTTGGCTTTTCACAGAGAAGTATATTCTATCAACGATGACAGATCTACCTGCTGGTGGAATTCACTATTCCTCCACAAAAGCAGACATATTATAAATCATAGAAATGTTTTCTTGATGAATACCATATGACTTGTTTTTTTTGTTTCTGTCACCAGTTTATTGTTTCATGTGTGTGGATTGAAAACTGGCTGAATAGCAGAGCTCAGAATGTTGTGAACAGCAGTGCAGAGCCCAGTAGGAGGCCTGTAACTAGTGATGTTCCCCAGAGGTCGGTACTGGGGCTGCTCAACATGTTCAACATATTTCATCATCATTTCAACATATTCATCAGTAACCTGGATGAGAAGACAGAGTGTACTCTCAGCAAGCTTGCTAATGATACAAAACTGGGAGGGGTGGCTGACTCTCCAGAAGGCTGTGCCGCTGTTCAACATGGCCTAGACGGGCTAGAGAGCTGGGCAGTGAGGAACCTAATGAAATCTAACAAGGCCAAGTGTAGGGTCCTGCACCTCTGGAGGAATAACTCCATGCACCAATACAGGTTAGTGGTGGATCTGTGGGAAAGCAGCTCTGTAGAGAAAGACCTGGTGGACAAGTTGACCACAAGGCAGCAATCTGCCCTTGTGGCCAAGAGGGCTGATGGCATCCTGGGAGGCATTAAAAACAGTGTAGCCAGCAGGTTGAGGGAGGTCATCCTCCCCTTCTATTCTGTCCTGATAAGGCCACATCTGTAGTACTGTGTCCAGTTCCGGGCCTCCCGGTTCAAGAAAGACAAGAAACTACTGGAAAGAGTTCAGCAGAGGCCTACAAAGGAGATCAAGGTACTGGAACATCTCTTATAGGAAGAAAAGCTGAGAAACCTGAGTCCGTTTAGCCTGGAGAAGACTGAGGGGGGATCTTATCAATGCCTACAAAGGTAGGTGTCGAGAGGAAAGGACCAGACTCTTTTCAGTTGTGTCCAGCAGCAAGACAAGGGGCAAAGGACGCACTATAACACGGGAACTTCAATCGAAATATGAGGAAAAACTCCTTTACTTTAGAGGTGACAGAGCACTGAAACAGGCTACCCTGAGAGGCAGTGGAATCTCCTCTGGAGATATTGAAAACATGCNTATATAAAATATAAATATATTTATTATAATGTTACTTTAAAATACTTTTTAAATGTTTTTGTGTTGTTGTTGGGTTTTGTTTATTTTTTTTTCATTCCTGGTAACAATGACTCAAACTCTCGGCTCCTGGCTCAGGTCAGAGCTTCAGCAGTCTGCATACCAAACAGGAATGTTATTCTTGCAATATAAACAAAACATCCTAGCAGTCCAGATCTACCAAATACGTATCGTAACAATAGTGCGTGGAGATGGCACAATACATTATGCCATCCTTCAAACTGTAAGTTGTTCTCTTTAAGGAGGTTTTCTTCCAGCAATTGAGAAGATCTAATACTTGAGTCTAGTTGGAATTATAAGGGTACGCATTAAGTGGGTAATTTCTTTTCTAGATGATTATGGTTGCTCATATGGGCAGATGTAAAGTAGCATTATGTCTTTAGGTTATAGAGACACACAGGTTCGGCCATTAGAGCTCTGAAGCAACAGACATCAAGACATCTCAGGGAAGAAAATTCTTCCTGCAACAGAAAGAAAGAATTGAACGTGAGCGAAGGTACAGAGGGGATATGTTCTCAGAAATGAGGGCAGCAGCACCTTGCTGAGATTAGAGGACTAGATTTTCGACAAAAGACAAGGAGGTCATGGTGCAAAAGGTCTGCGATATACTAGACAAGGTTCTCATTATGAATTAGGATAAGCACATAATGAAAAGGATGTTGAACAAGTCAGTTCATTTTATATTGGTTTTGAACTGAGCAGAATGCTTTTGCCCATTTTGCTTTTGCTTCAGTGCTTTGATCAAATACCCTGGTGCCACGACCAAAAAAATTTCTAAGTGAATTTAATAGCACACGGAACTGCAACCTTACTGTAAAAAATACAAAAACACGTCATTTCTGCAGCTTCTTATAATCTTGATTTCTGACCAATTAGCACCTTATTTTCATTCCCAGTAACCTATGAAATCATGTTGTATGCTGCATAGGTTTTACGCACATGTATTTTAACTACATATTTATTTATTCCTTATCTAATTTAAAGAAAAATAATTTAACCAGTACAGTAAAATTTCTCTACGCTCCCATTATTATTTAAATGTTATGTGCATACCGTTTAAAATACCAGTTTTATTTTATTTTTCATTTATCAGGACTGAACTCATGGACTGGTTCAATTAAAGGTCTAATGCAATTTAATTGGAGAAAAGATTCCCTCACAGCTTCTGTGGCCTCAGATTAAGTTGATTTCATTACACTCATCAGAACCTGAGTATATATTCAGTTAAGATTATGAAGCCCTTGAAAATCCTGGATGAATATGGATGGACCTAAACCCATGTTTTAGCATAAAATACCTGGGAGGGAAAGAAAATCAGGTTTTGAGGGGTTTTTTCCATTTTTTTCACCTTGTTTTCCCTCTGAACAGTGATCAAAACATATGGTGGTCCTAGGAAGAGTTGTTATATGTTTTGGAACACAGCCCTTCTGGAAAACCCAGCAGGTATTTATAAAGGGAAAAATACCAAGAATCACTTTCTTCCCACCCTTAGTAACCTCAGCAGCTTTTGCCATGTGTCTTAGCAAGTCTTCGAAGTTCTTACTGATGGGCATAGGCTTGGTTCTGTGTAAAAAGCTGTAATCTCATCCCAGTGACGCTACTATAGACTGCTTTAGATGTTTTTCCAGTTCTTTCTGTCACATCTGAATACATCTTCAGTCCCTCTTTAATTACCTGTGACTTCCCTGTCACATCTGTAGAGCAGGCCCTTGATCTACTCTCTATTTGTCGGTATAAGAAAGAACAGGGATTCACCCTACTATCCTGGAAAGCCTACCGAAGCAGCACCCTGAAGGAAGTAGTTCCTTTCATCTCCTGTTTAAACAAAAAAAAATTAAATGAAAAATTACTTAAAGACAGAAAATGTGACAATTGAAAAAGGCTCATAAGGAAAACAAAGGGAGCAGGAAGGAGAGATCTATAAAAAGCTTTAGGCATAACCTAGAAGGCTGGCAAAGCCCCAATCCACTGAAATAGAAAAATCGATTCGATGCACCAAGCAGAGATATGGTGCACCAGGCAAAAAGGGAAAAAAAAATCCTGTTCTACACAGAGCTGGAAACTGAGACAGAGAAAAGTAAACATGCACCCACGTCTTTCTCATCAGAAACAGTTTGANCTACAAAGGAGATCAAGGTACTGGAACATCTCTTATAGGAAGAAAAGCTGAGAAACCTGAGTCCGTTTAGCCTGGAGAAGACTGAGGGGGGATCTTATCAATGCCTACAAAGGTAGGTGTCGAGAGGAAAGGACCAGACTCTTTTCAGTTGTGTCCAGCAGCAAGACAAGGGGCAAAGGACGCACTATAACACGGGAACTTCAATCGAAATATGAGGAAAAACTCCTTTACTTTAGAGGTGACAGAGCACTGAAACAGGCTACCCTGAGAGGCAGTGGAATCTCCTCTGGAGATATTGAAAACATGCCCGAATGCAATCTCATGCAACCTGCTCCAGGAGAACTTGATTTGTCGGGGGAGTTGGACCATATGATCTCCAGAGTTCCCTTCCAACCCTTCCAATTCTGTGATTCTGTGATCCTGTTATTCTGGAAATAGTCAGAATTTCATATTGAGGTTCCCACCTACAGCGATTAAGAGACTTCTGTACCATCCTAACTAACACCTGCTGCATAGACCACCTTTAGCTCTAAGTGGACAATCACCTCTTTGTTTTTCTTAGTATCTTATAAGTCTGTATGTACTTCATTTTTTTAATGACTTTTAAAGTCAGAGTTA
>VXBW01005536.1:1629-14659 GCA_013400375.1 Thinocorus orbignyianus
CTGGTGGAAGGTGTCCCTGCCCATGGCAGGGATGCTGGAACTAGATGATCTTTAAGGTTGCTTCCAACTCTAATCATTGCATGATTCTATGATTCTGTTATTCTATAAATAGTAACATTTACATGATTAGGAAATCTATAGAGCTATTAGCTTGTTTTTGTGCACAGACTAGAAATTTAGAGTTTGAGACCAGCATTCCTGTAGTAAAAAACACAGAAATAAGTTTTCATGTCTTTCCTTTTCTTATTTTGCTGTCTACACCTCACTTTGCTCTTTTGACATGTAATGGCTCCATACTGTAAATTCCTTAAAATACCAGTGAGGCAAGGAAAGCAGAAAGAAGTTGAGTACAACTGATGTAACATAAACACATTTTCAAAGTATTTTGACAAATGAATGGGCTTTCAAGCTGTCTGCATAGACACACAATTGCCTTTCATACAAAAGCCCTTGTGTTACGTATTTCAAAGCTCAAATTCTTTCAGGAAAGGCTTGCCCACACTTAGTTGTCTCTCCTGATAATATTTAAAATACAACCCTTTCTGTATATTACTAATGAAAAATGTAAACTTGTTTGTTTGTGGGTTTTTTGGTTTTGGTTTTGTTGTGTTTGTCTTTTCCATTTAAAAAGTCCTATGCATTTAATCTCCTTCCTGTGCCATTTAACATGTACTGGCGGAGAGAATTTATTTTAGCATCACAATGTCAGACATCAGCACGTTTGACCAACAGCACAAAGCTAAGTGCATGACAAAGTTTTTACAAAAGTATGGGTGACTGCAAACAAAGGTTTAGATCATCTCAGTCACACTAAACAACAGTGTAATTCATGGACAGAGTTAAAAAGTGTTTTTCAGGCTAGATCCTACTTCCTAGTAGACTGTTATCAGTTCGATTCTTGTCATCAAGGGGAGTATTATCAAGATCTGGCCCTGTTTTATTTACAGAACAACAATAATGGATTTGATTTTGGTACTTAGAGGGTAACTTAGTGTTTGTAGGTTCTGATAACTTTATGATTTACTAACAGCTTTGAATAGCTGGTAATCATTTGTGATTATAGTAACTAATTCCTTTCTTAAAAAGAAATTAGATTTTATTCCTCAAACAGAACTATGAAACTTTATCCTGCATGTTAATAGTCCAAGTAGAAGATTCTGTTGAGTGAATTGAATCTGCACTTGCAGGCAGGTTTAATTGTAATTTTGCACCCAGTATAGAAATAGTCTGAAATAAGTAGAGAATGGTGGACAGTGAAGTAGTGACACATGGTTTGAGAATTCAGCAAAGCAAAGGCAATTGGACGTCACAGGTATCTGGCTATTTGATCACTTCGTCTGGTGATGTGAATAGTGCTTGAGAGTAACCATAAGGCTAGCAAATTATTATTTAAAACACCTCAAGTTTTTGTTGGTTATGTGTATAAAACCTTTCACCTGAGTGCAGACATGGTAAACCTTATGTAGCACAGCTATGCTTGCAGAGGGTTTCAAACCAAGGGTCAGACCCTGTTCCGTATCTGTGAGACTGTGGTGTCTTTGGTGCCTGATGGAAAATGGGATTCTGGTTCACATGGTTTACTCTTCCCTTAATTTTCTTGGTATTTGTTCATCCTAGTGAAACAAAGAAGCTAGACTCAATAGCCAATGTGACTATCAAGCAGAATTCTTTATTGCAGTGCTTGGGGTTGCACTGGGGCTTTTCCTCAAGGTGCTCCTCCTCAGGTACAGTTTCAACAAGCTTATATTTACAAAATGTTGCGTAATTATAGTTTTTCTGTGACATGATTAACATAAGCCTGCCTTTCTTAGAACTAATTACATACTCAGGAGGTTTCTCCACAGTCTTTGCCGCTATTTATTGACTGTTCTCAGGAACCACAGTCACTCTGGTGGTCGTTTACTTCATCTGGTGGTTGTCTCTTCCTCTTTATCAGTTGTCCTCTAGATAAACTTAGGTGGTTCTGAATGTCTTTCTTGCTGGCTTTGCAGCTTTTGCAGCTGGCCTTGCTCCAAACCAGTTTTTACCAGTCTTGTTGCCTGAACTTTATCTTGTTTTCCAGTTCTTCTTGTGATAAGCAAGACTAGTTACTCCAACGTCTAACAATCATTTAGTAATCTTAGGATGTTGACAGTCACACAACAGCTTGTAACAAATAAGCAAATTATTAACTACTTTACCAAAATTCACGAGGCCCTTTATTTCACTAAGTGTATAAACACACATTCACAAAGTATAATGTAAGGAGAGGAAGAAACAAAAAAAAAAAAAAAAAAAAAAAAAAAAAAAAAGTTCACACCTGGCAAAAAAAGGGAAAAAAAAAAAAAAAAAAAAAAAGAGAGAGAGAGAGAGACTTGATCCAGCAGTCATTTTTATTACTGTGACTTGCAGAACTTCCCTAGTGGACATATGTCCATAAAGTGTTTATTCTTACACATTGCAAAGATGGTGAACTAAGGCTTGGGGAAAGCAAGTATCCGTGTAAACACATCTGTTTCTTAGTATAAAGCTGAAGGAGTCATTTGCCAAGATCAAGGTAACAGTTGCCAGAAGAACATGACTAGTGACTAGGAAGAAAAAGTGAAAAGATAGCTCAAAGGAGTTTCTTGGTTTGGATTTTCAGTTGTTCATTGAAGGATTATCTTCATTGATAAGAGATGGTCGAGGGAAAATTTCCCAGTTTACTTCCAAATAGCTGTAGTATGAAACATACTCTATGAAACCTAGAATTATATCAATTTATTATCTTTTTTGAAAGGAAAAGGGAGAGAGAGTAAAAGAGATGGGCTGTGATTCATATATGGCACTGTTATTTAGTTTTCAAAATACACCTAATTCTTTGAGCTTTCAGGACTTAAAAATGGGCCAGTGGTGTGATTTTTAAACCTATTTTAGGAGTTTACTAGCTTTTCCTAAAGGTTACAAGAAAACTTACTGCTTAACACTTAACTTTTTTTTTATTATTATTATTATTTCAATTCACAACTAATATATCTAATAATAACTTTGTTTTTTAATGTTGGGAAATACCTCTGGTACAAACAGGAGTGTCAAAACACAAATAAGCATGGATGTCCAAGGTCTCTACCGCTTTGTAGTCTATTCCTGCCAGTGTGAGTGATTCACTTTAAAGAAAATTTGCCTGTGTCAGAGATCATGCGGTTGTAATTAGTGGCTCAACTGTGAATTCCTTAAAAGAGAAAATCAACACTGAGGAAATTGGGCAAATATGTTTGAATGACAACATCTTGAGATTTGTTTTAATGACTTTGTTAATAGTTACATAACAATGAAAACAGAAGGACAACAGTTTGTAGTCAGTTCTTCTCTACAGCTATCACTTCTGTTGGCAAGGAAGAGGTTTTCAGGTTTCATGTAATGTTCAAAAACTATCCTTCAGTGAAATAGCACCAGTATCACAAAACTGTCAGTTTACACTTTCTCCTTCCTTGGCTTCCTTCTGGGCAAGCTCATCTGAAATACTGTGTCTGGATCCAAAATGCATCATGTACTTTTCTTATATGCCTTTCCTTATGAAAGATTCAGTGGGACATCATCCTTTAGACTATTCAACATTATCTCAAGAGAAGTTAAACAAAATTTGTGTTGTTCTGAATTAATGTTGGATTGAAAATAATAGGTGAATGAAATTCTGATGTGCTTTAGTTTAATGCAAATGCATAGAATAACAAACCAAGGAAAGATTAGTGTTGGGTTTTTCTAAAAAAAAGTTCTCTGAAATTTGGAAGCAGTACAGAACAGAGTGTCATCTCAGTACAACTGATGTGTCCTAGAGTGATAACCAATGCCTGTACATGATTAACGATATTGTTTATCATTTACCGTGTCATATGTTTATCATTTATCGTATCATATCTTTTAGCTGGAAACACANTCATTCATCTAAGAAAAAAAAACAGGGAGGCTCTTTTTTGTCTTAATGTCACTCATTTTACATTGTTTAATGAAAACAAAGGCAATTTTCACAACCAAAGAGTGATCGTTTTGATACACACATTGTGTCAATACATAAATTTCTCATTCCTCTATTCAGTACTCCTCTTTTATTATGTGCTGAACATAATATAATCAAGCTTAACAGCATGTCCAGCTATTAAATCCACATGGGTTTTCACAAGCAGTAGAAATTCTCCAAAGGCTGCTCATTCGTTCGTTCATTCATTCATTCATTCATTCATTCATTCATTCATTCATTCATTTATTCATTCATCCACATTTCTTTTGCAGTCAGTGTAACCTCTGAGGTTCTTTCCTCTGTGTGACAGATTAGGCATTGTAGTAATTCGTCTTCAAAAGGTATCACCATAGCAATTCTTGTTTTCTAGCCATGGGAAGTCATTACAAAAGAATACTTCTGCCCTTTTTATTGGGTTTAAAAGCTGCAAAACTTGAACTGATTAGGTAAACAGGATGATTATCAGCCTATTTAGATCTGAAAATTCAAAAACTGTGATATTCTTTAGGAGATAGAATTTTATCAGTCTTCTTAACCAATGCAATTAGGGCCCATCAGGGTCACATACAAGCCTCCAGATAAATAANAGACTAAACCTGTTCATGTGCCTACAAACTTCAGGGATGACTTCAAGGAATCCAAGAAGCAGCTGGACTACAGGCAGTCAGGCATGTTCTTTTAGGATGTAAACCTATGTGTCCAAGAGATAAAGATAATACTTGTTAAATAAGGCACAGTCCTATAAAACTAAGTTGCAGATCCATTCACGTATAGAAAAATATCAAGTACTTAATAATAATAATAATAATAATAATAATAATAATAATAATAATGCTTTNTTCATTCATCCACATTTCTTTTGCAGTCAGTGTAACCTCTGAGGTTCTTTCCTCTGTGTGACAGATTAGGCATTGTAGTAATTCGTCTTCAAAAGGTATCACCATAGCAATTCTTGTTTTCTAGCCATGGGGAGTCATTACAAAAGAATACTTCTGCCCTTTTTATTGGGTTTAAAAGCTGCAAAACTTGAACTGATTAGGTAAACAGGATGATTATCAGCCTATTTAGATCTGAAAATTCAAAAACTGTGATATTCTTTAGGAGATAGAATTTTATCAGTCTTCTTAACCAATGCAATTAGGGCCCATCAGGGTCACATACAAGCCTCCAGATAAATAAAAGTCTTCCTTCTTTTTCAAACAGAGGCTAAAATTCTCAAGTGAGACGGAATTACTACAGTCAAGATTTTAAATCATTCATTCATTCATTCGGCAATCGTTAGAATGAAGTTGTAAGAGCAGAAACCACTGCAGCTATTTTACAGTAGGAAAACAAGACCAAGTATTTAAAACAGCCGTAGCATTGCACCTGAAAAATGCTGTACAAACATCCTTTCACAAAGCCTCTTTTATAGGCTCCCTCCAGAGAGTTGAGTAAAAAGATGGTCTGTGTACTGTTTTAGATTAAATGGGAACATCTCTGGTCATAGAAGCTCCAGAATACATGTTTTTTATCCCATTTCTAAAGAATGGAGCACAATTACAGCAGTATGCCCATCTCTGTTACCATATTGCAATGCAGCTTGTTTCGTACATAAATTGCATCTTTATCTATTTCGTGTGTCCATGCTCATACTCATAGAATCCTTTTAGTAATACTAAAGCTACCTAAAAGTCTAGCTGCTGTAGTAACTTGATGTTAGCTATCCACCACAACCAACCTGGTCTTTCACATGTGTAGAACAGCTGCTTTTCAAATACAGGAGGAGACCTGAATGCATATATTGTGCAAACTGGTTTGTAAAGGATGTACATTACATTGGATATTGTCTAAGAAGTACTGTCTGGGGGAAAGACTGGCAAAGAAATGAACCACAGGAAATTGCAAACAAGTTCCAATATGCTAAGTACAAGTTTCCTGTATTGAGACACAAATATATGAGACATTGTGTCTTTTTTTCTTTTTAGTCGTTTTTGAGCAGGTTGTCACAGTTGCCCCTGAGAAAACACTCACAGGATGACAGCAGAGCCCTTGAAAGTACAGGCACAAGATGACTTCAGAGGTAAAAATGCAAATACAAGTGTTTCAGGATGGTCAGTAAAGGAATGCAACCTGGAGAGGTGGGCATGGCTTACTTTAGGGCATAACAAAGAAGCCATTAAAAAGGGAACAAAGGGAAAATATAGGTGGCATTAACCTGGCACCTTGACATAATGCAGTTTCTCCCCATCCGAATCCAGTTCTGGCCTGGTCAAAAACAGAAAAGGGGAGAGATGGAGTTTGCTTTCTGAACCAGTTCATGCTTTATGCTCTTGTCATCTTGCCAGGAGCATCCAGCTGTAACACATGGTTATGCTTTGAATGCTTAATGAGAGATCACCGGATCTGAACACACAGAAACAACTGGAATGGAAAAAGCATTACAACTATCCATGTTTTCCTTTTTTTTTTTAATTTTTTTTTAATTTATTTTTTGTGGGAACAGTGAGATATTTCATTATTCCATGAGGAAACTTCCGAGCACAGGATATACAAGGGTGAGCTATAGAATGTGAGGGATAACCACAAGTTTCCTAGAAGAGTATCTCTGTAATGAATAATACTTATAATTAATGTAAAGTCTCCTGTAAGGGAATCTTATGGTAATGTTTGGGCAATATTATAGCTATCTTCTGTCAGCAAAATGTTAACAGGCAAAACCAGACTACATGCTGCCTCCTTTTCCTCTTGCTCCCCTTCACTTCCTTACATGATGAAGACAGCAGACCAAAATAGACACCTTAGCTGGAGAGAAATGTTCCAGCCTGGAGCACCTCCATGCATCTGGCTTGAAATTGCTGCACTGCCTTCACTACCCTGAGCAAGCAACGGCCAACGCAATAGATGAGCATCTCAATCAGCACCCTTTGCTCATCCTGCCGGGAGCTGCCAGGTGCACAAGTGCCAAGCAGTGGGATGGCAGACAGCGAGCATACCAAATGTGCGGTTCCCATGGTGTGTCCCAGATTGTGCCCTCTCAGTCCTGAGCTCTGGCAAACTGTCATTTCATTAAGAAAGACACTGAACTTGAATTAAATATGCAGAGAAAATGTTTTATTTGCATAAAACATCAGGTTTTAATTTTTGTTTTGACTTGCACAATCACCATGTTTACTTCCTCTTTTGAACATGTAGAGGGAAAATTGGCATCTCAGATACTCTTCTGGTAATTTGGTGGTTCGTGACTTTTTTGTGGTGATCACTACTGTGATACAAGAAAACACCCTTTATGATCACTGATAACTTGTGTTATGTTTGCTGCCAGCTGGTAAGAGTTCAGCTTTGACATTATTTTATAGAAGGGTATCCAAGATCTGACTTGTGCAGATAGCTTCAGACATACTGTCATTTCCACAAAAGATACCAAGTTATCCTATTGTAATGGTCTTCAAGTTTTTTCTGCCCTCACGCTAAGACAGTTTAATGTATGGATTGGGATGAGTCTGCAGATGCACCAAAAGCTTTTCTTCCTATTTCGATGAAGTGTGTTACAAAATTCTATGTCATAGAGCTGAGCAATAGAGTGACTCTTACTGTTAGGAAAAAAAGGAAAGATTTTTTAAAAAATAATAATTAGGATAAATAATCCTAATCTATTTCATTTTTGCCATTTTTTCAGGTGAGTTTCAGTTAGATGTGCCGTTCAAAAATATGAGCTACAGATCTGGGGTTATTTTGGGAGCAGAGGAATTTCTCAGAAAAGGATAATTTCTCACACAATTCACACAGTTAGTTAGTGACTCTGAATGACTGCCTTTTGTGCTCTGTCTAGCCATCACGCCTCTCAAATCCACTGTGCCTGAAAAATGCTCATGAATAGCCTTTTAAGTTTTCCTTTGTTGCTGTCATTCCTACAGAAAGACAGTATATTCAGTGATCATTTGGGGACTGGACTGAGAAAGAAATGACCTGCTAAGCCCTCTGGCAGTTTCAGCAGGGCATCCTTGTTCAAGGATGAGAGCACTTGCAGGAGAGTCCTTCTTGGCTCCTGCTGAGGTTGGTGCTACAGACCTATATTTAAGCACCTTATATCAAAGCTACCTTTAGTTTAACAACTTCTGTTTCCACCTTCATCTGTGAAGTCTTTGCCATCCTGTAGAAGACCAGAAAAATATTAGGATAAATTCATTCTGACAGCAGAGAACAAAAGTGGAGGTTTAAAACTACCCATTTATACACTTTCATTCTAAGCAGCAGTTCTTTATTTCCATTACAGTTTTCACATTTATTACTGGTTCATAACATACTGGTCATTGTGTCCTTTCAACATTTTATCTAAGGAAAGAAAAATATTCATAAAAAAAGAACCTGGGATATTATATTCTTGATAATGGCTGTATTAAAGTGAAATAGCAGAACATAAAGATCTGTAGTTTGTGTAAACAGAAGAAATCACTGGGAAAAAACCCCTATACTTTGCTTGTAAATGACCACTGAATACCACTGAACTGTAGTCAGTTTTGATTATAATGGGTATATATATATCATGCCTGCTGCAGAGTAACCTCCAGGTGCTCTTGAAGTACAATCAATAGGAAGCAACTACAGAATTTAGCAAACTGAATATTATTTAACTTCAATATAGCAGATACTAAAAATGAAATATATATAAAAGGGTACCTTGATTTTTCAAGTGCAGGGATGATTGTGACTGTTAAAGCCATTAATCAGAAGTCATGGACAGTTTTCAGTTTACACATCTATAAAAAAAAAGTCTCATAAAGTCTTATGGCTAATATGTCTGTATGAATGCTGCTACTTTTTTTTTTTTTTGAGGAATGAGGAGAGGTAGAATATTAAAATTAATTACAAGGAGCTTGCATGGAAGAAAAGTTATCATTTGTCTATTTATGCTAGAGCTGTGCAGACACTTTAACTGTTTCAGCAAAGTTTGATTTTTAGTACTCCGTCTTTAAGAATGTTTAAATCCACAATGACTGAAAAAAAATGAAAGGATAAATACATGGTATCTTTTAAAGCTGTTGGACAAGGCATTTGTTTTGGAAGCAGTCATCTTAAATGATAGTTGACAGCTTAATTTTCTGTACACAGAGGAATAAGGTAAATAAAACAGATTAAGAAACAAAATATTGAATTTTCTTCCAAGCTTTTTATCCATGCATCCTTAAGAAAACAAACCCACTGTACTTGGCTATGCTACTTTATGCAGTTACACATGCAATTACACATTATATGACTAATCACAGAAGATATTTTTAGCACATTATTAATGTAGCAGAGAAAAAGAAAAAAAGCAATATAAAATTAGAAAGTCCTTAGGTGGACTGACAGAAGACTAAGGGAGAAGACTTACCTTTATTTAAATAGAACTGTGTTAAGATTCCTATGCTAATTGAAACAGTTCATACATATATACCATGCAATATAGCGAATATGGAGCTCTCTTAACTAGGTACAGGTGAGATAGTTTAGAAATTTGAAGCAAGTATATAGATGTCATAGGTCACACTGGACACGACATGTCAGGAAGTGTTTGATGTTGCAGCTGGGAGAAGCAGGGAACTGTGTATTTTGCTGCGCTGGGTGACATAAACATTGTTTAGCCAAAAGTACAAGTATTCTAGATATTCCATGAAGGATTTCCCCCGTGTGTCAGTTTTTTGCTAGCCACTCTGGCAGAATGCAGTGAATTAGCTAGCAAATGCAAGTCAAGTTTGGAGAATCACAGGAGCGTTTTCAGATGTCTTGGCACTTCTCTGCACTGGATTGTAAAAGCAGCAAAGCTGAAAGCCAAGTATCTGATTCCTCCTTATACCGTGTTTGGTAAACTTAACTATTCAATAATGCTTATATTAACATTGAAGCACGTTTGCATGTGCATGTATCTAAACTTACATATGGAATTTAATTTGACGTCATTTAGAAAGAAATGAGAAATTGCATGTATGTGGTACAAATAACGTTATCAACACATTGTACATGTACACTTTAAAGCATAAAACATCTGCTATGACTGCAATGTTAAATCTTAGTTGAGAACATTTAACTCCTTAAATATGAACTCACCAATTGTATTTCAATTTAAAAATTATTTATCCGAGCAATTATAGAAACCAAGTCAGTCTTACAGTTCAGAAAGGAGAAACACGTTAAAGCAATTGATAGTCCAACTTGAAGTCCAAATATACTTACAGCATAGAAGACTAAATCTGCTCACATCTGGATAATTACAAACTAATTGAGCAAAACATTTTCCCCATTTGTTTTGACGTTGTGGGAGAAAAATGATCCAGTGCACCAAGTGAGCTTTCCCCTACTGCACTAGAGTTATAGAAATAGGTATCACTGCACGGTTTATTAAGAGCATTTTTCATGTTTGGTTGCTACTTCCAGCAAATATTATCCACCTATCTCTAATAACAAGCACAAGTAAACTAAAAAGAAAAGAATGATTTCTTAATTTTGTTTCAGTTAATATTTTAAGAAAGAATTAATTAATTTTTTATTCTTAGGTTCAGAAAGGCTTGTTTTAAAAAGGTAATTTTTAATGCTTTTACACTGTGGCTTATGTGACCAGGAAATTTTTTGCTACTCTGATTTTGTAATTCATGGTAGCTATCAGCAGCCACTGCCTAAAGAATTCACGTGTTTCATATGTGCTAGCATGCAATTACAGTGATAGCTTTAATTATGATCCTTGCATAACATAAAAATTAAAAATGTTTCCAACTAAAATGTTATTCAAATACATATTTTGGGATAATATAAATGGAGATAGAATAAAGAAAGAATAAGAAGAAATTGATCATCATCTACAGAGTGTCTTTAATCTGAATTTCAAAGGCTGATGTCTACAAAAGTCTGAAAGCAGGACAGCATGGAGAATTCTTTGAAGTAGCATTGTGATAAATGTATATTATTTTTAATTAATGATTTTTTTCTTTTCCCATTTTATGTGGAATACAATCCAGAATGTACATTTATGATACCTGAAGATAATTATGTGGTACTTTATTGTGCTCCTTCTGAGTGAGGCAAGCTAGGAAAATCCCATTCAGTCATGTCCTCTGATGTCTGACTTGTTAATGAGGGTAAGGGTCACCTTGCGTTTTAAATAATATCACAGCTTTTGAATGACTTCCTTATAAGTGTTAGTTACAAATAGAAAAATAATTTTTATTTTGCTGTTCCAGTAGAAGCCAGTGAACAGTATTGTTGAGTGTGATGAAAAACCTGTCGCATTTTTTCCCCACAGGCTCCACATGTTGTTTTCTATGGGACTAATTAGTTCTTTTTTTTTTCCTGAGAAATGATGAAAATCATGTTAAATAAAATCTAATAGTTTATAGAAACACCTGTCATTTCAGAAATCTTTCAGAGGTGTACTGAACATATAGAGAGACTGTACTTGGACCCTGTCATTCTTTTAAAAACTGCGACTATTAATCTATTTGTGCAATATTTCTGATACTTTCAGGATGCATTAGGCTGACTCATTATGCCTGCATATAACAGTATGCTATGTATGCAGTGAGAATGATGTCTCAGAAGCATTGATTTTATGTCATATGCCTTCTATAGACAACTGATACTTGAACAGTAAATCCAATGCATCTTCAATTTCATAGATATGCAGTTCCTACATATATAATATTGATACACTACATAGTACATGTCCAGCGGCTGCAAATGAGGTCAACTCTGATGGTTCTAATATGGGGCATACATTTTTGGGTCCTGATCCTATGACTAATATGAATCTGACAAACCTGTTCAGGTCTATGGAGCTTTGTACTGTGTAAGGATGAAGAAATTATGACCAGAGTTTGTAAAGTAATCTTTAAAATTTTTTTTTTTATTTTTTTTTTTTATGGGACTTATGATATGAATACAATGAGTGTCATTAGAAACTTCTAAAGATTAATATGCCCAAGGAAAAAAAAATTAGAAATGGATTAGTCTAACTGGGGATTAAATAGATATCCTTTACTCATGGGCCTTACACCATTCCTAGTTCTGATATTAAGAGCTTGAATGCAGATTATATTAAAATAATGTTTTACTGGCATCATGCGGGAGACCATCGTACACTCAATTTTCTGAGTTTTTCAGGCAAGACTGATGTTGACTGCTGCAAAACACAATAGGCGCAAGTACATCTTCAAAGAGATTTTTCTTTCCCATATATTTAGTTCATTAATTGAAGAGACCTTTGTGAAAAACAGACATAAGCAGTTTTCACATATCATTGTGCTATGAATATAAATTGCAATTTCAAATTGTTCTGGCAGCCTGCTGATTTTCTTTGAGATTTCTCCAGGACTGTTCAATGATAATCCATCCGTATATAGGAAGAAAAGTCAATAAAGCTGGTGCAGAGAGGTAGAAATTATATCTTCCTGTATTAGCAACAACTTACCCCCTAAGAAGAACTAATTTTCAGCAGTTTTTGGTAGGAACTTTGACAAGGACGGGGGGACCCAATTACAATCACTAGAGGACATCTGCTGGTTAGTTTTGAAGGAGACAGATGCAGATTTTTTTGCACATTTCAGGTGCCTTCCATTGCCCTTCTATGCTACATACACATTTCATAAGTAGAATATGAGTGTATTCAACAGCTATAAATCTGGTTACTGGCCTGGGGTGAGTGAGGAGCAGAATTACAGAATGATACAGGGTTGGAAGGGACCTCTGGAGATCAGTTAGTCCAACCCCCATCAGCCTTGTCTGTGGACCGAAAGCCCACCCAGCTGTTCACTAACTTAGCTTCCTCCAGCCCTCCTCCAGCCCTTTTAACCCTGCCCAGCTGCACCCCCAGCTCTACCTTTCCCCCCTGAGCTGATGGAGACTGGTTGGTTGTAGTCAGTATGTAACAGTTCACCCCTGCCGGTCCTTTCTCCTTGTGCTTCTTTCTCAGAGGAAAGCAACTCCCAGGAGCCAGAGTCAGCCCATAGTGTTTACACAACCCTGATCACTTTGGTGAACAAGAAACAAAAATAATGGCAGAACTTAAAAGGAAAAAGATACAGAGGGGAGAGAAAAAAAAAAAAA
>VXBW01005536.1:26214-45187 GCA_013400375.1 Thinocorus orbignyianus
AACAGAAAAACAAAGGTTATTATTACTAAGCAGTGAATGCAGTATCAACAGCAGAAAGCCCAGTTTCTCTATTTTACAAAACATGAACATTGACTTTGTTTTTTTTTTTTTTTTTTGAAACAAAACAAAGAAAAAGACACTGAAATGAATGAGAGGGATGCTTAGGGAATAGTATGATTTAAAAAGTCAAACTTCAGACTGCTGTACCATGGTTTTCCCTTCTGCTGGCTGGTCTACCCCTGCTGGATGACACAACCCCATTCTTTTTCTCTTTTTTTACCGCATTCAGGTATAAATTCTGCAGCTAGGAAACAGTCCTGGAAACAGCATGAATTTGGGATCAGGAGATTCCATTAAAGGTAATTTTCCCTTTCTCTTAGCTTTCTGCTCAGGCTGAGTGCACATGAGAACCAAGATGTGGTGAGTTTGGGAAATTAAAAATGTTGAAAGGAGGGAAATATAAAAGAGTTTCCAGCAGTTCTGTCAAGTTACATTGGTCTGACACTTCCTCTCCTTTTGAGATCCAGCATGCATTTTTTATCAGATTTTGCCTCTTAATTTTGAGGTTTCTGCATCTTTCCTGCACAAAGCTATCCCATGGTACAAGCTGTGCCAACACTCACATTAAAAACACTAATTTTCAACGATTCTCTACTGAGCTGTGAAAATTTGCTCTAGGCAGACATATGCCTCAGGGCTCAGGCGTGGAAGGAGACTTGTGCATTCTCAAAGTCCATTTTATGACGTTGTTTCTTTGCCCCTGAAAATCGCAGGAGCTTCGTTTTTGTATTCTGCTTTACTGAAACTCCACAGAGTTGTGTCCAGTTATTCCAGGAATTCAAAGGGGTTTTATGTCAATGAGCACCAAGCAGCTCAGAGAACCCAAGCTGGAATTTTCTCCCTGCAAGGCATGCTGATGTGTGTTATGATTCAGACTCATGCCAGTGTGCAGTTGCCCAGATGTTCACAGTGGCCTGCCTTAAAGGCCCTGAATTGCATAAATGGGCCTGGCAACAAATATATTCTTTCCCTCAGAAACTGATTTATGAACTAGCTGGACTCTTCTCTACACAAGCTTTGCTTGCAGCCAGAGATAAGGTTTGGATATGTGTGAAAAGCTGAAAAGCTGACAGGTTAGAAAGTGGAAAATCTTCCAGACAAATGTAAATATCCAGACACTGCTAGAAAAATGAGTATAATGAAAGTAAGTGATTGAAAAGTTCTTGATTTAATATCTCTTTAGTTTGTTTGATAGTCTTCAGTCTAAGGCTATATATTAATGTTCTTGAACTCAAATGTGCTGCAGCAATGAGCAAGAACTAGACAATCTCAAGGAGCTTTTATGAGAGTTACAGAACAGAGGGCTGTAGGAGCTATTCATTCCTAAATTAGACTTTCTCCAGGGTAAAGAGTGGTTGGGACCTTGGTTAAAATAATCCATAGGAGAGAGCAATGTAGGATTAGTACTGTGACATTCCTGCTTGCCCCAGTTATTAAAGCCAACTTGAAAATAGGATGAGAAGGACCATTTTGGACCTTTTGATAGTTGTCAGTTATCACATTCATAGCAATTTGAGAATTTAGCACATAAATAGTTTGATAATTATAAATTATCAAAATTTTCTGTGTTGATCCTGACACTGATAAAATAGCATGTTGTATCATGAGGCCATATGTGATGTGGTAACTCCTACTTGTATTACTATTCAGTCCATCTCAACTGCGACTAGCATGACTTGATTTACGAAACTAACAAAGAACCTAGTGGTGTTTCCTGCAGAAGTGACACAATCAGCACTGTGTTGCTCAGCTAGGAACAGGTACAATGGAAAAAACAGAGGCATTGGTGGGGAACTGGGTCTAGAAAGCCCTTAGTGCTTCTCTGCTTTCACGTTGCTTCTCAGCAACCTGGTCTGGTTCAAATTGTCCCTGCTGATGGCAAAGGATTGGACTAGATGGCCTTTGAAGGTTCCTTCCAACCCAAACCATTCTGTGATTCCGTGAAGATGCTTGTATGAAGTCAAGTGAGCCAACACAGAAATTTGGGCAGTGGCTGTGACTCTTCTCTTTTTTTCAGAGCACAGAAACACACCTGGGTTATGTCTCCAGGGACAGAAGAACAAGAAAGAGTAGGAGAATCTTTGAGTTTAGTTCATGTAGTGTCCAAACACAACAACAGAAAGTGTTGAGGTCATATACAAACAACAGAGACATGACTAAAGAAACAAGTCAAATATGCTTGTTTAGCTGAATTGCTTTAGGACAGAGTAGTGTCTATGTGTTTCCTGGGTGTTAACTAATCACTGTTAGTGTTGGTCAACACACCATCCTTGTTGCCTGTAGGGAGAGTAGGTCTCGTCACAAAGTATATACATGCATCGCATGCAAATCTTTTCTAATTAAGTCTTCTCTAACATCCTGTCAAATCACCTGTGTCAAGCACAGTGCTGATGCAGGATAGAAACATTTACAGAAAATGTAGAAAACTGCATTGTAAAGAATAGCTGCAGATATGTAGTCCAACCTCTTTCTCAACAGGGATAACTTCCAAGTTAAGCCAGACAACTGCTGGAATTTTCAAAGGATATTGTTTCCACAGACTTTCTGCACAATCTATTGCAATTCTGAACCACTCTTACTGTGAAAAACTCTTATTTTTCACTATGCCTATTTAGAATTACTTTGCATCTTCCTTAAAGCAAGGAGTACCTCAGAAACAAGTACCAAGTACCAATCAATATATCTGATCTTCTTCTTCCATATAACAAGAATATAATTTTCTGACATATCATTTGCGGTAAGACTGCAAATTTTTGTAGCTTTCCAATCCAGTCTGAACACAAATTTTCTATGTAATATAAATTATGAAAATCATTTTATAAGCTGGCCATGTTATCCTTAATGTTAAAACTTCAATGTTAACCTACTGAATCTGATTCTTAATATTACTTTTTTTTTAAACCACTGGTCCTTGAAAATAAGATATGAAAACATGTAAAACTACAACCCTAGTAAAACAGTCTGTTGTTCTTTTTATTAAAATTACAGTGCTTTGATGGCAATTTCATACAGCTGCTGTTATTTGGAAGGCATACAAGGAGTTGTATTGGTATTCTGTTACACTTACAGACAATCAACTTCTAAAGCGTAGCTATAAACAATTTGTTATTTTTAAGATTGCTTCAACAAATATTACTTTCTAAATCTGCAGCCAAAAAATGTAGTTATATGAATGTTTATGTCAACTGCAGCACTTCAGTTTTCACTGACCTTGTGCTCTTTGGAAGAATTATCTTTCAGTGAAAGTTTAAGATGGATATGCACAAAAGCTTTTACAGTTTAAAAAACTTCTTTTGGGGATAATTTGAAGTATGTTGTGAGTGATCTCTCTAAAAACACATTTGTGTTAATTGTGATAACGTCAATTAAAGCACAGAGAAAATAGATACCAATTACATACAAATTCAAGAAAATAAATATGCATTATATGCTGCCACCTTATGGTAGCACAAGCAACCTGAGTCGATGTAATAGTTCACTGTACAGGAAAAAAATATTAGAAAACTAGACATCTTTCCTGTCAATAGGTTTGTTTAAAGTCAAATAAATAAATTGCATTATCAATAAAAGTATATCTGGGAAAATTTAGTTGTTACTTTCTAAAATTTCACTGAAAACCGTTGTAATTTCTTTTGAAAACATTGCACTATATCTCTTCACCCTAAGAATAAGGATAGTAGTTAACTGGTAATGTCTGAAAGTACATACTTGTTGGAGATTTAGATATTCCTGGTAGGATTGGATAAACATCTAGTAAAGTAGTATCTTTTCTACTAAGTTTGGAACGTGTTGGCATTCTGACTGTTTTTCTGGGCAGAAACATAAGCATGTTCATGATAGCCAACTAATACCAGAATATATCTATTTTAATAAATATTTCCAAAATTTACTTAATAAGCAGTGAAAAAACATGTTTCTTTCACAAAATGTTTACTAAAATTGTGTATATGTTCCTGCAGGATAGTGCAGCTGTTGGACATACGTATATTCAGGAAACACTCGGAAGAAAAGTCCATACATGACTATTAAACTTGAAGGGACTGCCTTTGCTTAGGATATCCATAAGCAATGCATTTGTAGAAAGTAGGAGAGAATATAAGACTACTGTAATCAGAGAAATATGTTTCCCTTGTAGTCCTCTGTAAGAATCTGCATTTGGACTCAGTCAAATGAATCTTTGCTGGTGAGGTTCAGCCATTCCCATATTCACTGGCAGAACAGCAGTTCTTTATTATCTCCCTTCTTAATATGAATTAATATTGCAAATCTGATCCCCGACAAATGTGATGAATGAACAATGGATGTACACATTTTTACCATATGTAATCAAACCTTGGCATATACTGGAAAGCAATCTCAAGTATTTAGCGACAACTTCAAGTTTGTTTACAGCACAAGGACAAACAAATACAATCTCTTTTGATGCAGAAATGTTCGTCTGCTAAGTAATTTTCTGTTTGTTTATTTTGGTACTTTCAGCTACATAAAATGCAAAGCACCGCTGCTCAGTTGATGAAGATGTCAGACTGAACACATAAAAGTTTATGTTTAAATGAATCTGAATCTATTTTGTAGACCCCAGCTGGAAATGGATTTCAAATTGACAGGCATAACAGCTGAATGTATGTGAACTACTTTGAAATGACCAACTTCAGAGGGTCTCAACAACCTCTAAACTCTTAAAGATAATAGGGTAGATAAAAACAGAGATTCAAAATTGTGCACAGCTTTATACTGTAAGTTGTCATATAGCAATTTTAAAATCAATTTGGTGTTGAACAGGAAGCCAGTGTAATTCTCTCAGAACTCAAGTTTCATACTGAGACCTCCTTGTGCATGCTAAATCACATCATCTGTATTTTGTATGCTTAGGAAGAAATTACATTTAGGGGAATTATTCAGAAAGTCATGCAGCAATCCAATTCTATATGCTAAGATACTGAGACAACATATGGTAGCATACACAGTAATGGCATTTTGTGAGTGGTAGCTCAGTAAACTAAATCTAGTCTTGAAATTCCAAGGTCATATTCTTGACTCAATTACTTATATAGTATGTCACTTTAAAGTAGTATTTCCTTTTTGAAAAGTCCAACTCATTATCATTGGTGCCTTTGTATACTTTTGTACTTCAGGAGGGAAAAAAAAAAAAAAAAAGAAAAAAGTGGCAGAGGAATAAAAAAATACCAATATATGCTAAACAGTCCAAAGTTCATGCAGTGAGTGACTCCCAGCATCTTTATTTCTGCTTATTGATGTCTTATTCTCTAAAAAGTCATCCCGATGTTGGATGAACTTCCTTGTGTCTTAGATGATAGATGAAAGAAATGTTTGGGGAACTAGGTGCATGCAATTCTTTTCAAAAGAATTGTGTGTCACTTTATCTAAAGTAGTGTTTCCTATTTGAAGAGTCTGACTTGATTGGATTCTTCGTGTACTTTTGCTCTGCAACATAAGAGAGGTATAATCTATAATAAAAAGCTTGCATTTTCATAAAAATAAACGCAAAGCTCAAAAAAGTATTTATAAATCCTGCTAGAGCTGCTACCTCTTGTGTTTTAAAAAAGTCTTATATTTTAAGCAATATATATTATTGCTTATACATATAAACAATAAAATACATTGCTTATACATTATTATAAGCAATTTAGTTATAACTTGGATCCAAATTTTAAGTTAGATGAAGTAGACTTAGAAAAACATTGGCTAACTCTAGCCAGCTGACCAAAAAAAAAAAGGTAAACTAAGCAAAATATGTAAAATCGCATTATGTTACTTGACTGAGACAATTTCTGTAATTTACCACCATTTTGGAGCAACCAATTGTAGTTGTCTTTTGACATTTTTATTTGATTCCATTCGGGATCCTCAGTTTCACCTAACTGAAGGTAGAATATGCTGTTTCACTGACATGCATTTAATCCTTAGTTAAATGAGACTTTCTAATAAGGACAGATCATACTGGTGAGTTCATTAAAAAACCAACTTCACTGAATTATGGAATAAGCATTTGATCTTTTTGTGCTTCCATCTCCTTCTTGTTGTTTAGACTAAACCTGCTATAATAGGTTCCCCGCCAAATTGTGAAGCCACCTTCAATTACTTTTTGGAGCAAAGGCACTACTTGAAACTTTTTGTTGTTCGGAAAAATGGATACTGCTTTTTGATGAAATTTCTTTGTGCTTGAATCTTAATGTATTTTTTCAAGCCTTCTTAAACACTACTGAATTACACTGGAAAAGCTGAAGCATCTGTCCTTCTAAAGTACTCTAAGAACATTCACTGTAAAGCTGGGCTCTTACATGCTCCTTTTTTTTTTTTAATTTTTTTTCAGGTTGTTAATAATAAGTTGAGAACTTATGTATCACACTTCAGAATAACCACAGAAATTCTGTTGTGTTTCAGAGGACATATGCATGGCTTTAGATGACATTCAGTGCAGCAAAGACACAGTGTTCTTCAATTTTCTTTCCAGTCCTAGGCTAAACAATTCAAGTAACAATCAAAAGTAGAAAATAGTTATAGACTTAAAGTCAGAGTTGATTCCTTTTCTAGTCAGTTAATATTGTGAATTATTTAGACTCCTCCCTTCAGTTTTGCTAATTCTTCACTGAAACTCTAGTCATTGATAGTTTTGTTTAGATCTCCTTTGAGGAGTAGGTGATGGTGAAGGGTTTCATTTATTTCTTTAAACTACTATTTTATACTAGACTATAGATAATCAACTTGACCTAAAGTAACATTGAAATATTTTGGCTATGTTGACCTTTTCATGGTAGTTGTGGAGAAAGAGGTGGGGAAGGAGGACATTTTTGTCATCAGCATATATTTATTTTAGCTGTTTACTTAAATGCTGGCTTTTAAATTAAACTGGAGTTAAACTGAAGGAATTAAAATGATCACACTGTGTTTGTTTTTTTAAATTATAGTTGTATATAAACTGTCTCATTTGAGGACGGTAAAGTATTTGATAGAAACCCAAAAAAGAACAGGATAAAAATATTATTCAAGGTAAAGTTTTATTGGCTATAGCATGGTACTTGATACTAGAAGAAAATACTAATCACAGAAATGAAATCACACTATACGGGCTAATTTAAGATAGTAGATCATATAAGATAGACAAAGGGAAGAAGCTGTTCCTTCTTCCAAGTAGCTAATATAGCTGAATAATTTCTCAGTAATAGAGTTGGCTCAAGAATATGACAAAAGAATCTGTTTAGACAGCACATACGAGCAAAGTCAGACAGAACATGTATTTCTATGATTCCTGGGGCAATCAAACACTCCAAACTAGATACCTGATGACAGCTTCAACTGTACACACAAACATGAGGTACTGGTTTGTGAGTTACCAGTGTGATCCCAAGTAGCTCAATGACTTGATGTACTGGAATTTCAGTAGCAGTGCCCTCTATCACACTGTCCTCTATCACAGAGACACATCTGTCCTGCTAATCCAGAAGAGACAGAAATATCCATTACTGAGTTCTTTGGTTGGTTTTCTGTTTTGCTTTGGTGTTTTTTTTTGTTTTGTTTTGTTTTGTTTTGTTTTGTTTTGTTTTGTTTTGTTCTGTTTGTTTTTCCATGAATGATCAGGAGAATTCACCTTTAATAATAGCAGCCAGTAATTCGGTGAGTAGGACACTCCCGTTTAGGAGAAGCTTTTAAATTTCCAGCTGTACAGATAAGGAACACAAGCTTGAAACTTGATTTCCTGAGGGGTGCAGTACAGTCAAAATATATGGAGCAATACACCAGAAAGAACAGAGGGAATTAGAAGAGACAGAGAAGGGCAGACCTCAAAAAAAAATCGGGAGGTATGACTAAGCCAGAGTTCTTGTAGCATCTGGTGTAAGAAAGCACAGGTGAGCAATTGAACAGTACCCCTATCTGGCTTAGCAGAAAATGAAAATAATACATTTAAGCATAGTTATATCCATTTCTTGTTGGTTCTTAGTGTGTGTAAGTTGAACCTTTTAGCCAGTATGATCAAAGATGGCAGAAGAATCTGAAGACTGTTACTATTACCTACTTTTTGAAAGGCACCAACAAACAGTGAGTCTAGTGTTAAGCATGAGAGGATTTCTAGTAGGTCAGGTTGTTGTGGTGCTTCACCACATTTTTTTATCATTTTTTTTCCTAAAAAATGTTATGGTTACAGTGATTGATGTCAATCAGCAGTTTCCTGAGGAAAAGGATTACAGTACTGCTTCAATTTATCCTGTCCATACAAAGCAAGCTCTTAATGTCTTTTGTGAAAAAAGGTAACATGTCCTTATTCACATACTCTGTAGGTGTGGGTCATTCTCTCCAATTGCTGATCTGGAGGTCTAGCAACACACAGATCTCAGTGAACTAACCCACTTGAAACAGTGTTGATTATTTCTCCCAGGAATAAGCCTTTCACCTCATGCACTAATTTCTTTTGCTTAAATCAAAGTCCTTTAATCAATCTTGACATCTACAGTAGAATTATTTTGAAAAAGAAGGAAAAAAAAAAGCCAAGCTAATAAAAGTTACTTTGTTCTATTCCCATTAAATTCGAAGTAAAAACTTGCATCCTTTTATTTATGAATAGTTAAACTAATGATGAGTGCTTTAAACTTCTTACTTGAGTTTCCTATTTACTATTAAAATCCATGCAGTTCATTAAGGTCTATGGGCTCCATCAAATTTTAGGCTGTTAAGTGTGTGTTATGAAGGACTGCAAAATGTGTTTAGACAGGCAGAGCATAAATAATAGACAGCTAAATGTTAAAAATCGTAAGACACCCAGAGAACTTACGAGGTTAACTATGTGACCTTCCATGTTATTTTTTTCATGGTGTCTTGGATGTTACCTCAAGACATTGTTTTCACCGAATGTTTGACTTACGGCAAAGAATTATGCTATGTTAATGGACCTACATGTTATCTTTTCTGTCACTCTTCTTAGTAAAACAACACCGTAAAATCAGAATTCTGATCCAAGGATGAGAATGGTTTTAATTCATTTTCTTCTTGATCTTTACACCTGGGTATGACAACAGAAATGAATGGCAATAACATACTTAAGGAATTTCTCTGAAAAATAAGCCTTGATATACCACATGAAGTTGGTATACGTCTTAGCTTCTCTGCTGACCTTGATGAACAGGTGTAAAAATAACCTGGTTAAGCAAGTTTCACTCTCAGCCATTTACTGAATATTATATCTTTTAATGCCTATATTCATATTAGATTATACCTCTTTTCTGCTGCTCTTAAAAATAATTCCCGGAAGATCAAAGGGATAACACAAAAACACATTAGGAATTCTTGTGATGGCCAGTAAAATAATTATTTTGTCATTCCCCCATCCCTACATTTCAGACTGCAACTGTGTATTTTGCATTAATCGTCATGAAAACTTAAGAGTTAAAAACTTAAAGACAATTGAAAAAGGAATACAAGACATTGAACTGACAATTAGTGAAAAATGGGATCTGTCCTTCCAGCTTTGTTTGCAAAGACAGACGTTAAAAGCCTGCTCTGGGATTTGTATGGATTTTATGCCCACAGACTACTCTGTGGTAGGGAGCTATCTACATAATGGAAAGAGTGAAATGTTGGGACAATAACAGAGATCCTGTTTCACCACTTAGTGCAAAGACAGTACAAAAGAGTGGGCAGGAGCCAAATGAATACCCCAGAGCTGTAGACAGGAACTCAAAAGACATGCAGATGTTAGCATTATAACTGACATATTTTCCAGTTTCTTTGAAATTTGCTGATAAGCATCAGGGCTAGAAAGTGTTATTTAGTTAAAAATGCTAAGACAGGTGTCATTGGCACAATTTTTAGGGACTTAAGAATCAAAAAATTTTTTTTTACTGTGATCATCACTAATACTTTAATATTTTTTTAAAATGCTTGATATAATTTTCTCCTCATCTTTTACCTCCTGTCTTCACTTTGCAATGGCCATAAATCTAAAAACCCTTCCTTTTTGTTTTGCAAAAATCTTATTACTAAGAATTAATGAGTATTAAAGAGAAAGGATTCTGTGAATGTTAAAAGCTGAATATTCTATTTAAATTTCTACCTCACTTACAAGGTCCTCTTTTTTAAATTTTCCTTCCTCTCATTTTCTTTACCATAAAAGCTATGGAGAGTTTTATGATTAAAGCAGATTACTTGTAGGAGCAGTAAATTCTTTGCAAATGCATAAGAAATAATGTATTAGATTTAAAGTTGTTGGATATTAGTTTTTACTGTGCCTAAAATATTTTCATCCCATTATAATCTGCAGAATGAATATACTACTAAACATTATCTGCCATTACAAAAGGGTTTTCCAGGGAAATTAGTTATGCCCTCTGGTTGTATCACCAGTGTATGGGTATCAGGTACTGCTGATTAATTCTCTCTTGTTCTTTCTCTCTCTTTCTTTCTGTAAGAGTCATGTCCTGTTGTAGGAGACATATTGTTTTCCACAGCATTTCTTTCAGATCCATAATTTAGGAAGGGACAAGCAGCATTATGTAAAGATTGGGAAGGAGGGAGATTTTGTGTATCTTTTAATGGAAACTGTATCAGATTCATTTGTCTATTCGGTAGTTTGTAAGATACTGTCCCTCCATTTCAGCATTTGATTACAGTAGCCATTAGATGCAATTCCCAAATCTAGCTTCAGCTCTTGGACTCAGTCTTCAATTAAGTGCTTGCTGTCAGCACCCAAGCATACAAGCTCCCCAGCAGTTTATATGAAACAGAAAAATGTGTTTCATAGCATCCATTTCTCTGTGTTGAATCCCTTGTCGGTCAAGGGTTCTCAAGTTAGATGTAAACTAAGGTTCTGGTTTGCTGTAGAAAAGGCTTCGATTCCTAGACATTGTGTTTAGAAAATATCTCTGTTTTTTGTGAGCCCGTGAGCCACAGCACTCTTATTAATGGCAAGTACAATGAGGTATTCCATTGGCAGCATAAAAGATTTCAGTTTATTGAAATGGCAAGGTTTTTAATAAATTAGTGTTGAAAAGTTATGTTTTTACCTCTCAAAAATTTGTGAATCCTTAAACTAAATTAAAATACTTGTGACAACAGCTTCACCAATGACTTATCACTCATTACCACCAGAGTTTTGCTGCAACTGGATTCAGTAAGAGCAGATTTGAAAAGTACTTCAGGTTTTTGTGTCTAGTGTGCTGAAGTGGAAGAGCCTAATTCACCTTCTTACTGCATGTAGTTGTAAATCAGGAAAAATTCTAAAAGTTAATGCATTTAACTTTGCTAGGAAGTAGCAGAAGAAAGTAGGCCTGAAAAACAGGTATTTTCCCCAAGATTTGTATCTCTGCTATAGGAGCTAGATGAGAAAAACAAAAAGCTGTAATATTTGATCAAAAGAATCGTACTGGTCTAGAACTACATACACCCAAAGTTCTTATCACCCACTGTTTGCACTGTTAGTTGTTCCCCCATGGGCATGCTTAGAGGCATTTATGTGTTACAGATAGCCTCTTTATTCCCTTCTGTCTGTAGTATAGTTGGTGCAGCCACTGTACTCGGTAGGCATGACTTACCATGTTGTGAAGTAGCAGCTTTGCTTTGTTGATTTAATGTTGCACATAAAAAAGGTTAAACACAAGTAAAACACGAATTCATTTAATTATTTTAATACTGTTTTCCTACACAAGCTTAGAAAACCACTAGACTCTCATGTTACATATATTAGCAAATATATTAGTATCTGGCTTTTGTGAAGTAGTGAAACCTATTATAAACAAGAGGTCAAACCTTATCCTTATGTTTGATTACGGGGACATATACATTCAGTGACTGTTTTCCTTGAGGAGTGACAAAAATAACAGTGCTGCCAAGCAGGTTACAGGAGTGAAGTCAGTAAGTTAAAAATATTAATGTAGAGGTTTATTGAATCAGGCTTGTTTCCTGCTTCCCAGCTTTCTAAATATATAGGGAAACGGTGCAGGGTGAAGGCTGCAGAAGTCCAAGCTGCATCTTATTTCTCTTGAATTTTAGAAAAAGCTTCATGGTTTCAGTAAGGCCGTTATTATTACCTAGAACTTTTAAATGGAAAGACTAACTTGTTCCTATCTTGACCCTTGCAGTAGACTTTTAAAATGACAAAATTGCTCCATTATGTGTTTTCAAAAGAATATTATGAAACACTGTATTTTTTCCAACACAGCTTTTTCTAAATATTTTTTCATATATGCCTCTCCCTGTTCTGTTTCTAGTACTGCTTAGTAGGTAATTTCATTATTGCTATTAAGAAATATATCTGATTGAGGTAAGGGTTTCAAACATGGCAGTAACACAAAATTGTATTTAAACACTTAGAAAATAATTGTTAAGATATGTGACAAATTCATTGAAAACCATATAGTTTTAGTATCATTTTCAGTCAGAAGTAGCTACGCAGACTGTACAAGATTAGTCTCATTTATTAGAGTATTTAATATGATGTTTAAATTATTGACTTACATTTTATGTGATTTTATAATGTGTTTATGAACCTTTGGGTTGATTGTTCATCATTAATTGTTTTGATGACTAACCAAACTAGTAGGTCAACATGATTTTTAATGAATCCAAATTAATGGAGTAGGTGTTACCTTTCATAGTAGTGGACGATAACCACATGTCATCTCCTTTCAACAATACCAGCCTCCAGTAAGGTAAGTCCACACTGGTGAAGGGAATATCAGCAAAAAGGATAGGCAAGGAGCTCTTTTGATGGTTTTTGAAGTGGTGCAGAGCAGCTAGTCTGTGCTGGGAGCCAACAACTTGTGGGTGAGCTGCTGAAGTGGCCTGGCAGAGGAGCAAGCAAGGAGCTTGACACCTGGGATCACTGGGAGAGAATCTGCACTGGAAAGAGCTGAAGGACGGCAAAGCTGACGACAAAACAGCATTGGTTTCTATACGGAAGAGGACCGTGGCATCTGTGCACTCTGCACGCACCACTTCTGAGGTAGTTTCCCTGATGGAGCTCCTATGGCAACATTCTGCCACTCAGACATGGGGCTGCAGGATGTGCCCTGCTCTTGTGCCGGTGTCAGATGACACTGGTGGGCATGCCTGTGGGAGAAGGGCCCAGGTAGAACAACTCCTCCAATTAGTGACAGAGCTCAAGGAAGAGGCAAGTTAGGTTGAAGAAAATTGGGGAATGTGAGAGGGAGAGCTGCCAGAGTGTACCCTACCTCCTGTAACAGAAACAAAGCAGGCAGATAGACCCCCTAGTACAGAGAACTCACTGTCCTCTTTCTGCCAGGCTGAAGAAGGTAACTTAAAGGATAGGGGACTATGGGAAAAAATTCCTGCCAGACGAAGCAGGTATGTTTCCCCAGTAACTCCCCCACCTCTCCAGGTACCTTCAAAAAACAAATACAAGGCTCTGCAAAGGGAACCGAGTCATGATGGGAAGGGTAATTCACTGTCTACAGAGGTGTTGCCAGGGTTAAGTTATACTAAACCCAGCATTAAAGCACGCCCAGTTCAGAAAAACAGACAGATCATTGTTGTGAGGCACTCCATTCTGAAGGGAGCAGAAGACCATATATGTAGACCTGGCCCACTTCTGAGGGAGATCTTCTGCCTCTCTGGGGCCTGGGTTAAAGACATAAAGAGAAAACTTCCCTCCCTGGTAGGCCCCTCAGCTTATTACCCGTTACTCATTTTTCAGGTAGGCAGAGATAAGCTATTCACAAGAAATCCAAGGGCAATCAAAAGAGACTTCCAGGCCTTGGGACAAGAGATTAAGGGGTCAGGAACACCTCCTCTGTCATCCCAGTCACAGGGAAGTACGAGGAAAGCAACAGGAAGAGCCAGCAGATCGATACCTGATTCTGAACCTGTTGTCAGAAGCACAACTTCGGGGTTTTTGAGCACAGGAAGGCTTGCATGACACCAGGCTTACTGGAGACAGATGTGGTACACCTGTCTCAAAAAAGGAAGAGGATCTTTGCACAGGAGTTGGTAGGCCTCATCAAAAGTTCTTTAAACTAAGTTTGAAGGGAGAGGCGGGGAATGCATCAGCAGAGATGCAAGGTTCATTGATGGGTTAGGAACTACAGCTGACCCTAGGAATAGTCAGATTGAAGTTGGGCCTTCCTACATCAAAGGCTGGTGAGGGAGCACTGCTGGATCTGCTGTTTGTGAATAGAGAAGGGCTTTTGGGGGATGTGATGGTTGGAGGCCATCTTCGGCACAGTGACCATGAATTAACAGAGTTCGCAATTCTAGAGAAGCAAGGAGGGGAACTAGCAGGACTGCCATAATGGACTTTTAGAGGGAGGACTTTGGTATCTTCAGGAACCTGCTTGACATAGTCCCTTGGGAGGCACTCCTGAAGGGCAAAGGAGTCCAGGAAGGCTGGATGTTTTTCAAGAAGGAACTCTTAAAAGTGAAGGAGCAGGCTGTCCCTATGTGCTGTAAAGCAAGTCACAGAGGGAAAAAGCTGGCCTGGCTGAATAAAGAGATATAGTCACAACTCAGGGAAAAAAGCAGAGTTTACGGCCTTTGGAAAAAAGGACAGGCCACTCAGGAAGATTACAAAGGTGTTGTAAAGCTATGTAGGAAAAAGATTAGAAAAGCCAAAGCCCAACTAAAACTTAACCTGGCCTTAGATGTTAGAAAGAATAAGAAGAATTTCTAGAAATCGATTAGTAACAGGAGGAGGACTCAGGAGAATCTCAATTCTCTATTGGATGAGGGAGGTAAGATAGTGACAAAGGATGAGGAGAAGGCTGAGATACTCAATGCCTTCTTTGCCTCAGTCTTTAGTAGTAGAATAGGTTTTTCCCTGATTACCTAAATCCTTGAACTAGCAGATGGGAGTGGGGAGGAAAATCCAAAGGGAGGTGGTGAGGAACTTGCTCCAACACCTGGATATAAACAAGTCTATGGGGCCCGATGGGATCCATCCGAGGGNGGGAGACCTTCTTGCTCCCTACAACTACCTGAAAGGAGGTGTTAGAGAGGCTAGGTCAGTCTTTTCTCCCAAGTCACAGGCAATAGGACAAGAGGAAATGGTTTCAAGTCGCACCAGGGGACATTCAGATTGGGCATCCGGAGAAATTTTACACTGAAAGGGTTATTAAACATTGGAATGGGCTGTCCAGAGAAGTGGTTGAGGCACCATCCCTGAAAGTATTTAAAAGACAAGTTGACATAGTGCTCAGTGACATGGTTTAGAGGTGGGTTGTTGTTTTTCATCAGAGTTAGGTTGATGGTTGGACTAGATGATCTTAAAGTTCCCTTCCAACCTAGACATTTCTATGTTTCTATGAATATAAATTCATATAAATTACATCACAATATGCAAATCTGTTTTGTCATTACTGATGCCTGTCTGTGAAGCCAAACACTACTGCAAATACGTTTTGCCTTTAAGTGTTCAAAAACATAAAATAAATAAGGCATAGCTATTGATTGTCTTTGGTCTACATTATCTTCACAGGAACTATTAAGAAGGCTTTTCTATCTTCCTTTCATGCCTCATTTTCTCATACTATCTAATGTAGAGCTCCACTTAAGCTATAATGTGCTACTGTCTTGAAAGTGCATTTTTATGGCACCAAAGAGCTACAGTTGTGCGCTATGCGATTTTTACTGCTGTTTTTATTGCTATTTTGCATTGTATAGAATAATAAAATTTTGTAGTGCAGGAGTTACTTGTTTAATTAATTTTTACTTTTAAATTATATTTTGTCCACTTTAAAAGCAACCTAGAATACTGACTTCAAAGAAGCAGATTGTCAATGGCCCTGGATTTCAGCTTGCAAGACTTAAGACTCCCTATTAGTAAAGTAGAACTGTGGAACAGCCCATGTTACTTACCTTTATAGTGCTTACTGAAGTTTCAATACATGGCTTTTTGGACTACAAATGGAAATGTTCCTCCTGCACTAGTGATATTTTATTTTCGTGCTATTTTATTGAAATTTAAATATTCTGGTGTAGTAGTGGTGAAAGTCTTGTGGCAAAGGAAATAAAAGAAGATAAAAGAGTTTCATCTTTACGAAAAAAAATATGGAAATTCGTTTAGAGTACTCTGTGTATGAACCAAAGTATTTGGTCAAAACTTACATGATGTAACATTCTGACTGTAGGAAGTGATAGCACTTAGCCTTTGCAAACTACTTTGAGGTAGTCTGCAGACTATAAATTTTCGCTGCAGGCTCTGCAGTATATCGTGCTTCCTAGATACTTATCTAAAATGCCCTTTAGGGCTGGTTTCTGAAGTTTGTTACTGGTCGTTTGTAGGTTTTCACTAGAATTTGCACAATATGATCTCAAAACTCTGAAGAAGTTCTTGATGCAACATAGGACCTTCATGTAGAATAAAATTCTACAAACTGATCAGCAAAAAGACATGAAAGGTATTTTAAATTACAAATTAAATCTCTTTCCTCTATTTTTTTTTCCTCTTCAGAGCACAGATTTTGTGTTCTTATGTAATTTGTCAGTAGGTCTTCATAAGTCAAAACACAAAAGACTGCACGTTACAAATGAGAATCTCAAGGCAGCTCAGCAAAGCTTGAAATCTGAAACTGAGCCTTGAGATTTTTATGGCACTTATGTCTTGGGGCATTATAAAATCCCTATCTGTACAAACTTCAGAAAAAAATGAGGCTCAGTACTTCTAAGCCTTACCTGGAGCAATGTGATTTGACTTGGATAAAGCTAGTTTTTAGGCATGCAGATTTCAAGCTGCAGAACTCAGAGCATAAATCAGGGTCTCAGAAATTCAAGTGAGTTAGTTATGCAGGTCCCTGAACTGAGTAAGTCCCAAGTACCTTCAAGGTTATGGAAAAAAAAAAAAAATTGCGTGAGTGGCTAGCTCAATAATACCAATAAAATTTTGTTCTGCATAAGCTTTCTAAGACAAAACAATGTGGGGTTGACACACATTTGTTTACTAATTTTTTTTCTCTCTAATAATTTAATGTTTTACTTGCAAGGCCATGAACTTTTTGCATAATATTTTTGGGGTGATTTTTTTGTTTGTTTGTTTTTTCATATTGTAGATCCTAAATACTGAATTTTACTAGGGCTATCTAATGTCTGTGAATATGCATCACAGCCACATTCTTAGAAAATAAATTCACAGTTTTGTTGCCACAACAGTTTCAAATCTGGAAAAAGTAAGCTGTATGCATGTTCAGGCACAATTTAATTAAGTATTTCTGTTTTAGTCTCACAGGTTCTGTTGTTGCTGAAGCTACATTTAATTTCTTAGGTAGATTTTTATTACTAAGCAATATTAAATGGGTAGATACAAGTGTCCAAGATCCTGAAGCAGACTTCATTACGGCTAGGTCCTTCCTGACAGATGTGTGTATTCCAAGTTGCTAAATTTATTCAAGACAGAAGACCTCTGCATCTCCAAAATGATCTTTACTTAGCTGCCCAAAAAGTTGGGGTTTTTTTCTGCAAGTTGTATCAACATTTCTTGTCTGGCTTGCAGTGGAACTTAAAAACAGTTTATCATTAACCTCTTAATGTCAAGTTATATACTACCTCAGATACCTCTTTAGAACAAGCTAATATACTGATTCCAACCCTTATGTGTAGATCACATTTGTAAACCTTTCATGATTCTCACTTCTCTCTTGGATTCTCCTTGTATTGTGTGTTTTCTTGACAGTTTAGCTTTTGTTAATATCAGCTCTCAGTGTATAAAAATGTTGGTACCAAAAAAATTTCAAATAAAATTATTAATAACTACTTATAAGTTATTCTATTTAATATATTAAATATAGCAAAAATGTAATATACAGAAATATTTGCAGCTCTGCTTAATAGAGGAAATTTAGGCAAATGAAGAACAGGATGGAACTGACTTGGACGTGAAACCTTGCAGAAGTATTAATATAAGAAAGACCTATACTAAGAATGTAACCTGTCTGAATGAGTATTTAATGCATAACAAGTTGAAGCTAGAGCTGTAAAACTGTGACGTAATCTTTATATCGATACTTACAAGTAAGATTCTTGAATCATTGAATATAAATGCTCCTGCAAAACTGACACAGGAATAATTACTTGGCTATTGGCTGAGGTGCCTGGACAAAAATTTCAGCTTTGGTAAGAAAAACATGAAAGGTGAAAAGTTTTGTTATTAATGAATTGCTTAAAAAAAAAAAAAAAAAAAGAAAAAGAAAAAGGAAAAAAAAAAGGCTCTAGGGATAAGAAAGTTTTAGACTCTGGATTAAAATTACTCTTTTTTTTTTCTTGATATTATTTTAAGAAATAAATAGCATTTTAGATTAAAAACACAGGTTTTCAACATTTAAAATGTGAGACCAAGGAACGGTCTCATTATTTTTCTACTATGTTAACAAAAACTAGGTATGGGGGAGCAAATCCTGTGTGCTTTACGACACCATCTTGGGAACAGGCTCATATATAGTAATCAAACGTTTATTATTCATCTGATAGTGACTGTGATGGGATGTCCTAGACAAGGCAAATTGTACTTCTACATGTGATACCTCTGTGTTGTCTGAAATATGGTGTTGAAAAGGGTCTGTGTTGCAACTGGTTCTGTATGTGTGTGTACGGGGTAGAAAAACAGAGACTACTCCACTTGGAGTATCTGATACTCATAAAATGCCAGCTACACTGTATATTGATCAGTATACACTTAAATCTGACTAATTTTTAAATTTAAAATCAAAACATTCTTAAATTCATTCTTTAGCAATACACTTAGTACTAATTATTTACCTTACACGTTATTAAATATTATCAATACATATACAGAACTTATACCCTAGAGTAGCTGTGTATACAATGTCACAGAGATGATGCACTGTAGTCAGGGCTGATGGCTGAGTGCTCCTCAATCATGGATGTTCAGATGATCAGAAACATGAGCCCAGACAAACATGGAAGGTGCCAGAAGTTTCTTCCTTTATTAAAAAAAAAA
>VXBW01005536.1:45208-72745 GCA_013400375.1 Thinocorus orbignyianus
AAAAAAGAGAGGGTGGGAATTTTATATTTATTGAGTAACTGTGTTAATGAGCAATCAGCAAATTGCCAATAGGCTGAAAACTAGGACAACATTCCTCCACAGGGATGAAGGGGATAAAATTGCCAGGAGAATGAACTTTTCATTCAGGGACTTCAAGTACCAATATGTGAAGGCATATCCTTTTGATGCTTGCTTTAGTTGTCTTGTCATTAATTGGAAATTTTTGTCTCAGAAATCATTGACATAACTTTTTACTAATCAAATACTCTTCTTATGTTTTGAGACATGTATGAAGAGCCCAAAATCTCAACATTTTAAATATGTCATTAGTCACCAACAGTTTAAATGTAAGAGTACTCTAATATTTATCTCTAGGATACAATTCTGCTTTTCCTTTCAGGTATGCTATTGTTTAGTTGATAAGATGAAAGTGAACATTAGAAGAAGGGTGAAGGTCTTCAGAATAAAAAAGTAAAAATGTTGTGTTCAGGCTAGTATTTTTGATACAGTCCTGAAGATGAAACCTGACATGTAAGAAGATAAGGATGATACAGAATGATAAAGAAGTGTATTCCTGAGCACTCAATGTAGACAAAGGCTGGGTTTTGAGCTTGACTAACACCGTAGGAGAGGACAAGATAGGAAAATATGAAAAAGGAACTGATAAAATACAAGTATGTGGTTGGACATTGCAAGAAGGACATTGAGGTGCTGGAGTGGGTCCAGAGAAGGGCAATGAAACTGGTGAGAGGTCTGCAAAATAAACCTCATGAGGAGAGGCTGAGAGAGCTGGGGTTGTTCAGCCTAGAGAAGAGGAGGTTGAGGGGAGACCTTCTTGCTCCCTACAACTACCTGAAAGGAGGTGTTAGAGAGGCTAGGTCAGTCTTTTCTCCCAAGTCACAGGCAATAGGACAAGAGGAAATGGTTTCAAGTCGCACCAGGGGACATTCAGATTGGGCATCCGGAGAAATTTTACACTGAAAGGGTTATTAAACATTGGAATGGGCTGTCCAGAGAAGTGGTTGAGGCGCCATCCCTGAAAGTATTTAAAAGACAAGTTGACATAGTGCTCAGTGACATGGTTTAGAGGTGGGTTGTTGTTTTTCATCAGAGTTAGGTTGATGGTTGGACTAGATGATCTTAAAGGTCCCTTCCAACCTAAGCAATTCTATGATTCTGTGATTAAGATAGACTTGAGCACAATTCAAGAGTAGTTGTGGAGAGGGTGAAAATAATCCATGCTTGAAAGGTAATTTTTACTTACTGTGGCAGATCAATGTCCTATTCTCAATATGTAATTATTATAATTAAAATAATTGGGAATCTAAGACAACAGCTCTTTCTGAAATTATCTTTAGCTTTTGTAGTTTAATGTGCTTAATTTATTATATTTCTCTGTATGTGAAGTGTAGGCAGAACTGCTACCTTGACTGCAGCAACTAATAAAAACCAAGAAGTCTGCTCAGAAAGTCATTGGTGCACAGCTTAAACCGGTTGAAGTCTAATAAATCCCCGAGGAAAGGCTTTTGCAAAAATGCTCTGATATCTTTCAGAGTTGTTATTGTGAGAAATATTGGGGAAACAAACATGAAAAATAAAACCTGTAAATCTGAGGTAAGCTTACTTCGTACAGTTAACTATCTAGCAGTAGGAATTGTGAGCAGAGATTTCTGCATCTGTCTCAGCTACCTTTCCCCTGGGACAGAACAGTGCCTACTCATGACTGCCTCCACTGAGCAGTCTTCCTCTCCCCCTACTTCACCATGTCAGAGAGTCAAAGAGAATGTTGCAGCATTTGCACTTTCCCTTAGTATATTCCTAAGTAAAGATGCTATCACTTAGGATAAAAGTAATGCACTTGTTTAGTAAATGAAGAGTAGATGCAAAGCAGCCCCACCATGAACAGGAAGGACAGGGTCTGAAATGTTGAAAGGTCTGAGACAAGCCCTGGTTTAACATTTTGTGAAATCATTTACAAAGATAGAACACGTGTAAATACAAGTGCATTTTCCCCTCTAAAACTGATCAAACCAGAAGGGGCAGATTCAACATGGTTGCTTGCAATTTTGTCATTACTAAGAACAATTCTAGTTGGTTTTCTGTTGCCTTTTTTTTTTGTTTTTCCCTCAATCTCGTAGCCTAGTGACAGCAACAGTAAAAGTTTATAGTTGAGTTTAATACCAATTTTGTGGAGTCTGCAAGCTCCATAACATAACATATTTTGTTAGATCTTTTATTTAATACAAGACTTCAATTGCACAGATTTATTCTTTATCTGTGTGGTTGTCACACCAATATCTTGTTCAGTGTCTGCTGCAACTTTTCAGGTTCTTCATTTATTTATTTATCTTGCAACTCATTTAGTTTTATCCAAAACCTGTTTTCAAAAAGACTGTATTATACAAAAAAGCACATTATGGATAGATAGGCTATTGCCTTGTAGATGTGAGTTTCAAGAAGCATCCTTACAGTGCAAGAATGTAATCTATTAGAGTGATAAAAGTTTGAACGAGAAACAATTTTAATCCAAAAAAAACCCATTTTTTATTAAATATATCCAGTTGTCTAAAGATCCACTAGCATGTGTCCCTTTCAATCACTATCAATAAAGACTACTTTTTCAGATACCTTTAATGCTCTTGTTTTGCACTTTACAGAAACAAAAATCCCAATAACTGATACATTAAGCCCGTGGACAATGTTCTTGATGATTTCTTATTTCTAACAAGATTCTTGTCCTATCAAATAGCAACTTGCTTTTTAGAATAAGAAATCATGGGTAAGGAGTCACTTTATTTTTCAACTGAGAAATACTAAAAATACAGTTGCAGGTAATGTGTAAAAAACTGAAAGTCATTATTTATCATAACCAGCACCTGCAAGTATCTGATTCTTATATTAAAAATTCAATGGGTGGGAGCCTACCTGTGGTAAATTTAATAAAATAGTTTTCAAGCCCATTGCCCTGAGGATCTTTATTGCATCTTGTTAAAGTCATAACTTTGTTTTGCATTTCAGGTAGAGACATTGCATTGGCAGGTAGAGACATCATCTTGTCCTTTCAACTGAAATGTGTATATGTGCAGAGAGTCCTTTGAGAAAACGAGCCATCTATATTCAATGTAATCAACATGATCTTTTCTGTCAGGTGATAGACTGCTCCATTTAACATACACATTTTGCCAAACCAATTAAGGCATTAAGACTGGGGATGTCAAGCTGCACATACATGTGGGTCTGTTAACTGGTTAATAGCTTAATAGTAGAACTACTGGTGATAGTTACTGTTTATGCAGGTGTCATTTCATTTTCTCTGTGGCACACAATTAAAATCAAGCTTCAACATTCTTTGATTACACTGAGAAAGTGTGTTTGTCTATAAATAGTCCCTTTGAATTGCATAGGTGCTGTTTAGTGAGTAACAACAGATTGCCTCTCAACATTGCTTGTTGTGATAGGACATACTTGCAAAGCAACATAGAAACTAAAATCATCAAAATTTCAAATTTTGGCTTCTGATTCAAATGTGTATCATATCCTCAGTCTTTTTGCCCCGTTAGTCAGTGGTAAGATATATCTTACTACTCAGCTGGGAAAATGCCTAAGTTACTTAGCAAAAATGTGATTTTCACCATGAGAATTTCTTTATTTGCTCAGACCAGATGTTAAGCTCAGCAGTAGTCTGTTTCCAGTATTGCTAAGGGAAAGTGAGGATGCACATACAAAGTGAGCAACCTCTTGGTAAACCTTGTAGATTACAGGAATGACAGTTTAAAGACCTGAGCTGAATGTCATCAGTACATTTAATAAATGTAGTTTTAATAGTCACAAGCACAGTCAGAAGAATATGGTGTCTGTGTTTAGTTCTTATTCATAACCAGTTATCTTAATTCTTAATCAGTCATATCTTTCTGAAATAAGATTTCGTATTGAGGATCTGTGCTGCTATATTTTTTTTTTCTCTTAAAAAAAAAAAAANGTTCTTATAGTACCAGTATACACTTAAGATACCAAAACCTCTCTTTTGTCTCATGTATTAAATCTGAGCTATACTACTGCACATATTTCTGGAACAATTGATTACAGGTCCTTCTAAGTAATTGCAATTTATACTAATACTGTCTCTTAATTCTGCTGTCTTTTTTTTTTTAGCTCTGAGTTCATTTTTTGCTCCTATTTCATTAGTATCTGATCATAACATGGCTCTTCTCTCAGTCTGCTAAATTGTGTTCACATATTAGGAAAAGATTTGGATCTTTTTCTATTTGCAAGACTTGTAGTAAGTGTATCCGGGAACAAATGAAGATTAATTGGCCTCAGACACATGTGAACTGGAAATTAAATATCTAATATGATAAAAGCATGGGTCTGAAGCAGTGTTTCTATTAGTCCCATTTGTCTGGAGACATCTATGCTTGTATTTAGATATTTTTATGTAATAGTTATACATATATAAAAATATATAGATATTTAGATATCCTCTTTAGAAGGAACTGATCTTGAGAAAATGTCTCAAATGCCAATGTTTGTGAAAGAGATTATAGAAAAATAGATTCAAAAAAATATACAGAAGATGTGATATTGACAGAGTTACAAAGTTGCTGAAATACAAAGCTGCTGAACTACATACCATAGTAATATACTACTGAACTACATACCAGCAGTGGAGTAACAAATAAAACATACTCACCACTAGAGTGCCAGATCTATCATTCATAGACTCATAAGCTATATAGAAAAGGAAGATGTCCTTTCATAGTCTAAAATTGATTATACAGAGAGCATAAGATAGGTGAAACAGAGTTATAATTGTAGAGTAAAATGTATCTGGGGACACATCTGTCCTATGTAAGACGTCATGGTTTCTAAATTAGATATTACCTAAAGCAAAGATCTCATACATTAGCTCCAATTGCTAGCAATAAGTGACTCTGGTTTGCATGTTTCATTTCACTTTTTTTCCATTATTTCTACTGCCTCATTTCTGAGGCAGCACTCTACATTGCATTTTCAGTAGTAAATCATTTAGGAAACAGTATAAGGCATCTGCTTTTAGCAAGAATATGCTTTTGTGAAAATGTTGGCAGTCTTCAGGATGGGGTGTGTCAAAAGGGGGAAGTGGGCGGAGGAGTTTCTGTTTTCTTTTTAGTGGCAAGTAAACACTGAAATCACACTATACAGGTTGTACAAATTGAACTACTATGTCTTGTAAATACTTGCTATATCATACTTCCAGGATATGTTTCAATATTTTGAACTATGCTCTACTTTGTGAATATCCCTTTTTGGTTTAGATACTAGTCCAAGATCACGGAACATTAGGAAGACAAGTTCTCCTACAGTCTTGACCAGCATTATTCTCAGTAAAGAGCTGTAACTTGGAGTCTCTTTCTTTCCCTTTCCTAGTGAGACAATAATTTATGGTTGATCCTATTCCAACGTCAACAAATACGGAATGAAGGTAGAACTGAGCTTAATTTTTCTTGTCCCTGATTTTTGAGCATGAAACAACACAGGATGATTAGCAGACGTTTATGTTTAGCAGATCCAGTCATAGGTAGCTCTGTATGCATAGTCCAGAGGAGCAGTTGTTGAATATTTTGAGGTGTATAAATATTTTAGAAAGAGGTATCAAAGGTCTTGTTTACCTCTCCCAAGTCCTTAAAAACAAGTACAAAAGTTTAAATGCATAAAGTTCATGTTCGTTTGTATTCTGACTCTGGAGTTGTGGAATTCATTTTTTCCTTTCTTCCAAAGTTTTAAAATAGATTTCTTTTAATTAACAATTAAACAAGATAATGTTCATAGCTGAAAATTACAGGTGGCTTTCAGGACTAAAACAAGTTGAAACTGTAAGTTGGTACATAAGGCTATCATTTAGGTATGCCAGGAAATTGAAAGCAGCCAGATGTTTAAGGAACAGTCAGTTTCACTCTTGTGAGAAAATGTGATTTCAGAGACTTATACTAAGAAAGCAGAATGGGCTCAGAAAAATGGTTGGATGTTTCACAAGACAGGACTGAAATATTTGGTATTTCCATTGAGAAAGAGATAACTCTTTTGACTTAATTCTGAGTTTACGGAGAAAGTCTGAAATAACAGTAAAGCATGTAGCATCAAAGTCCCAGGTCATTCTCAACAATTAATACCGAAACAACAACAAAAAGTGGCATAGCATGAATTGATGTCTGCCTTTCTCTATCTTTTTCTTTCATCTCCTCTCAAATACATCAGTTGCATTGCCTTAAACTCAAAGAGGAAGACCATTACAACTCTTTCAGTGACAGATCAGTCCAGGAACATTCTTGTACCCATTCTCATTGAACCTGTCTCTGGACAAGCACTGTTCTCAACTTTGATGTGTCTGGGTTAAAAGTGAAACCTTTGAAGGAATTTTATTGTAATTTGCACAGAATTAAGGCAATATAAAATTAAATTATTAGTCAAAAGTTTGCCGATAAGGTTGCTGGGATATTTCAAGAATAAATCAATATGACTCTATCCTACTTCTCTGCTGAGGACTAGGACAGATCCAGGATGATGTCCATTGTCTCCAGTAGGAGGTAGCAATGCTATCCTGTTGCCTATATCAAATAGATAGTGTATCTATGCTGACCTCTACCTGTTCTTCAGTTTCCTGTGAAACATATACAACATGGGGGATGCTTTTTTTTTCTGGTTTTAGGTAAGTAAGAAGTTAATATTTGCCTCTTAGGGTCACCTTGACTGACTCTTCATCTTCATTAATAGCAGAATTTAGCCTGGGCTCCTTGGCTTTTGTCAAGACCTCTACAAAATATTTCAGAAGTCAAGTGGGTATTCTTATAGCCTTCCTCAATAATGTGTTGTCTGTATATAGTGCCAGTTAATATTAGAGTACCACTTAGCCGTGCACATCTCATAACATAATTCCTCATAATAAATTATCAGGAACATTATTTAAAATTGCATTCTGAAAAGAAAGTAGTTCATTGAACAGTGTGGAAATTGTCTAGTGTTCCTTATTTATAACAGTAATGGAGTATTCTCCAAAACAATCCGTGAAGCAATACAGAAATCATTCTCTTAGCCTTCATACCTTATAAGGAAATACTATTAAAAATAGCCAGTATTAGAAAATATCAGATTATTCATTGACCTTGCAAATATGATTCATTGTAATAAGAATGAAGTGGCTCTTTTGCTGGCTTTAAAAATAGTTTATAGGAAAAGCTCTTCTGTCATATAAATTTCGACAGGGGCAAATTTTAACTGAGTCATTGTATCAAGATAGAGAAGCAGTAATGTCTAAAAATGGATGGATATCCAAAATGTTTTATGTACTGAATTGCAAGTTTATGACTGTTGCATCTTTCCTTTTTCATGTTTGAAATTGCATTAAATTCAAGATAGCAATGAGGTAAGAGACAAGAATATGAGACAATTAGTTCCTGAGGAGTAATTCAAACCAAATAAATTGGGGTTAAGTTGCCCTTATAAATTTGCACAAACTAAGTGGAATTGCTAAAATTATATCTCTCTATTTCCTCTTCGAATTAAATGTGTCATGGAAACATAATTTTCAATATGTAGCTGAACCAGTCATTGGTCTGAATTCCCTACAAAGTGGGATGGTGGTCAACAGACCTCCATAGGTGTTGTCCAACCAGTTCTGTGACTGTGATTCTCTGCAGAAAAATTCAAGAGGCCTGATATCATTGGTCCACTTCTCAATGTCAGTCACAATCCTACGGCTTTAAAAGCTGCATGCCAACTGAATGTAAGAAACAGAGAGTCCTCACATATAAACAGTTGTCTTGAGTGAGAGCTTAAGGGAAGAAAGTCGAGAGCTAGATTTGCTAATCATAGAAGGAAACGTCGAAAGGATATAAGTGAGGTTTGTGATACCTAAGTCAAGCTTCTCTCTTTTTTCAGCAAGTCTGCAATTTACAAGTGCACAGGTAAGAATGCACCTGGAGAGATATGTAGCATTACTTATGTTTATTCATCTTACTCTCTGTGTAGATCTCAGCTTGCACAGTTTTCCTGGGGTTGTGAAAAAGACTTTTACAATACAAAGTATACTTTCTCCCTGTTTTTTTCTAGCATCTCAAAATGAAACTAATCCTAATTGATCTAAGCCTGTTCAGTTAATGTGATAAACCAAGAGCAAATTGTTCCAGGAAAACAAACAAACAAACAAACAAAAACATATCAGCTGAGATCTTCTTAAATGACTTGTCAGTTTGCTATTAGTTGTTGGTTACTTATGCCAATATTGTTCATGCTTCTCAAAATCAGACTGGTGGAGACTGTTTCAAGTGGACAATCCAAAGCAGTCACTTTATTTTAAAATAAATGTCTTGAAAATAAGTCACTATTTTCAGGCCAAACCCTACGTAGAAACTCTGGAAATTTATTTTAATTTCCTGAACTAAAAATCTGGAGCGTCAGTTTGTCTCTTCTTACTTTTAACTTTAAGAATGAAGCTACATCTGATAATATAATGAAAAGGGATAGTATTTTTAGTTAAGAATGATTATGTGATGGATTTCAGCTCTCCAGTGCTGTTTCATTTTAATTGGGGGGAAAAAAAAAAGTGCCAAGTCTTGATGTTTTGTTTTTTTCCTAGTCAACAAGTGAGAGTTATAGGGCCTTTTAAGTTCTTCCCCGGGTAATACAAGACTCTGTAACAGTAAGTAGAATAAGAAAATTACTGAAACATAAAACACTCCATCTGACTGGGGCAATTGACATTCTGGAGGATCAGGATGCAGTCCAGAGGGACGTAGACAAACTCAAGAAGTGCCTGCATGTGAACTTCATGAGGTTCAGCAAGGCCAAATGTAAGGTCCTGCACACGGCTGGGGCAATCCCCAGTATCAATAAAGTTAGGGGATTAAATGATTGAGAGCACCTTTGCACAGAAGAACTTAGGGGTACTGGTGGATAAAAAGGTGAACATGAGCTGGCAGTGTGCATTCACAGGCCAGAAAGCCAGTCAAGTCCTCGGCTGTATCAGAGGAACCATGGCCAGCAAGGGAGGTGGTTCTGCCCCTCTATTCCTCTCTGTTGAGACCCTACCTGGTGCTGAGTTCAGCTCTGGGGCAATCAACATAAGAAAGGCATGGGCCTGTTAGAGCAAGTCCAAAGGAGGGCCACAAAGATGATCAAAGGACTGGGGCACCTTTCCTATGAAGACAGGCTGAGATAGTTGGATTGTTCAGCCTGGGGAAGAGAAAGCTCTGAGAAGATTTTACTACAGCCTTTGAATACTTAAAGGAGACTTATAAGAAATATGGGGACAAAATTTTTAGCGGGATCTGTTGTACAGGACAAGAGGTAATGATTTTAAACCAGAAGAGGTAGATTTATACTAGTTATGAGGAAGAAATTCTTTACTGTGAGGTTGATGTGACACTGGTTCCAGAGAAGTGGTAGACACCCTATCCCTGGAAACAATAAAGGTCAGGTTCGATGGGGCTCTGAGCAGCCTGATCTATTTGAAGATATCCCTGCTCATTGCAGGGGCGTTGGACTAGATAATCTTTAAAGGTTCTTTCCTACCCGAACCTTCTATGATCCTATGATCTACCCTTACAAAACATATTAATGGATTTCAGTGTTTAGCTCCTGCCATCCACAACTATAAGATTTCTAAAGCTTCCTTGTTATTTACTTAAATTCAAAAATAGAGAGAAACTGAGGAGACATGCTGTGTAAATTTAACAGCTTATACTGGGCTGTTTTTCTCTTTTACAAGTGCTACGTACTCAGTTTCAAAATGTAAAAATAATGAAAGGAGAACAACATGATCTATCACTAATCCACTGAAAGACTTCTCACCCTGTTACTCAAGTTATTCTATCTAAAGTTTTGAATATCATTGATTTATTTTATTTGGTTGTGGGTTTTTTTTTTTTTAATTTTTTGTTTGTTTGTTTTTGTCAGGTTGATAAGAAGACAATCAGTCTGGAGGAGGGAACTAGTAGGAGACTAACACCACAAGTGTGACCAATGAGCAGTTTCAACCTGGTAAGTTTCTCTTGCTTTCACTAATGATGGGATTTCCTGTCCATGGTTTCATTCATGTTTGTCGTAACATCTCAGCTGATGTGGTTTTATATTCTTGTTGCTATATTTCTGTTAAATATCACAATATTTTTTTTCTGTGTTAACAAAACGTAAATACTCAGTATCTCATTATGTCCTTGAGATGCAATTTGCTCATGGATCCAAATATTTTCAGTCACCAACCAATGAAGTTAGCACAAAAAATTATTTTCTAATCCTTTAATTATGTACACAATTTTGCCCGCTCTTGTTAGGACTAGATGTTTCAATGTCAATAATTTTATGAGCTTTGGAGTTTATGCTGTCAGTACTGACAATTCATCAGTAGTGTTTCACCATTGGTACAGACTTTGAAAGTATATCGGTTAATAATGAATAAGTGAGACCCCTTTCTCAAAAAATGAAGTTCACTGACTCTGTCTTGTGATCACTGGTAGGTGGTAGAGATATAAAAAATGTTAATTGAGAAACACAGGGAATATAGCTTTATCCCTCAGGAAGGATATTTCCTTTCCTGTAATATGAACTTACTTGGACTGTGGAGGTTTCCAAACTGAATGGTAAGCTGGTATTGTTACACCTATGCCGACTCAAATCCATCATCTGTACCTATAAACACAGTCACTGTCACTTTCATTTTAGAAGTACCCTGATTTTTTTATTTTTTTTATTTTTTTTTTTTTTTGTAGGTTGCAAAAGTCTCACTGGCACTACATAAAGATATTTTAAATTTATCTTTTTCCTATGAATTTGTGAGGAAGATGCTAATTCTGGGAATTAGCAGGTATTCAGTTCTTGCACATAAGGGAGGATGGTCTATTACAGTCTTCAGCAAAAGCTGGTATTTGCTTGGATGCATTAGTCTTGATCTGTCTCTCCACATTTGGAAGTCTGATTTTTATTTAGAATTTAGCCTTGCACTGGGACTTGGGATTTTCTTCACCTCTTCTTAGTCATGTTTCCTGTGGCTCAAAAATATGGTGGTTTCCTTTCAATGCCTTTGATTTGTCAGCTATTCAGTCCTCCTTGAAGCTGCTCAGCCTCAAGCAAGTTAAAATACGTTTAGATGGTATCTTTGGAGAAGGAGGAGACAACTGTGATTCTGTTACACAGAAGAGATAATTTTGCATGTATTCACCTGCATACCTCACTTAAACATACCTCTAGCAATCCTGATGTAGCTGGCTTTCTGCTTTGGTTCCACTAGCTATAAGAAGATTTTTATTTTTTTGGTTGGTTTTTATTCATGCAGGCGATCAGATCCTGGAGCAGGTTGTCCAGGGAAGCTATGAGATCTCTATTCTTGGAGGTATTCAAGAATACATTGGACACAGTCCTGACCATCTTGATCTGATTAGACTTGTTTTGAGAGGAGGGTTGGACTGAATGACCACCAAAGGCTCCTTCCTTTCAAAATTAATCTGTGGATTTGTGATTCTATTGTTAGCATTGTATTCAGGAACTAGGAGGAAAATCTTATCAACTATTTTGATTAATTTCACTATTCACTTCAAGGAATTTGAGATTTTGACTAGACACTAGAATATTAAAATCTTGGTTATTCTGAACAAGATTCAAATATAGGATAGATAACTCTGCTTCCAGTAGATGTCTTAGAAATTTGTAAAGACATTGACTTTAAACAATTGAATATTCTTATTAATAAGAATACATTACAAATTCCTGGTTACCAACAGGTGCCAGTTGGATCTAACTGAAGACTACATGTTTTGAGAGCAATCAGCTTTTTGTAAGTTTTCTATTTGGAGGAGTTTCTCTGGTGGAGGCAATGCCTAGAACTAGAGTGTAGAGGACTGTAATGCTAACTCTGTCGTGTGTACTAATTAACGTTGTGTATGGTCTGGTTTCTGGTGAGCTAATTATTGTGGATTTTCTTAAAATACATGTGAAGTGTTGTCATTTCAAGTAAGCAGTAAGTGCTTCATTCAGACTTGGGAATAGCAAATCCAAGTGCTTCGTAGGTTTCATTTTATTAAAAGGTGATTGGGGAGACTGAACTGCAAAAATTGCCGAGGGGAAGGAAGCTCAAGTTGCAACATCTGTATTTGANGGAAGAGCTTTCATCCTGAGTATGAGAAACAGACTCAGGAAGCTCCCAAGGCTGTGTAAGACTGAAATGGAGATCTCAGCTATCAGCATACAAATGCTCTGAAATCATGGATAAGCTAAGAAAAAAAACACTTTATAAAACATAACTGGTTTGATTGTTTCTCATTTCTTTCAGAAATTTGTAGTTAAGAAAGGAATCATTTACTTCACAAGATTAGAACTTATTTTTACTTAAGACAGGCTAGTGTTTAAAGTTTGTTAACATCATAGTGACAAATAAATATTAAGTAAGGAATTCTTGTGCAACTCAGAGAGTATCAGGAACTGGTGTGTGATCCCAAACAATCTGCAAAAATGCTTTTCAGTACTGATTTTCTCAAACACTGGGACACGAGCAGAAGCTTCCCTGATTGATTTTTCTTCAGTGCCACTTTGAGAAGAACAGGCAATAAAGAAGCAGCCTGTAACATTATACATTTTCACAGCTAATATGTGTATTTTCGAAAAGAATAAAATGACAACAAACAACAACAAATATAAAGATCAGTTAGGTAGGTCTCATCTGGAAGCCTTGCCAGACAGGCTGGTGGCCTTCAGCCTGTTGTAAACAGAAGCTGAGACAGGTTTAGATTAAGGTAGACACCTTTTACTTCTTTTGTAATGTGCAATTAATATTTCTAATCCCTATTGCCTATGGTGATGGAATAGAGCCTGTATTGATATTTTTGTACCTTGGTGCAGGAATGCAACAGGAGTAAAGATGGGATGCAGATGAGTACTTGAATTGTGTCATGATTTTCATAGCTCTGTCAGCTTTATTCTGTTCACCGACGTAGAATTTTGCCCAAAGCACATACAGTGTAGTAAACACAACAAATTGCATGTAATGTGAAATGTTCTTTATCTGGTTCTCAGCACAACACAGTTTAACTGCAGCACTATTAATAGTAAAATTCAAAACATTTTTATTGCAATGATTATTGGTCACATGCACAGGCGAGATTTTCAGTTTAAATCAACAGCAGTTTGTGTTCATTAGTGATGTTTATGGTGAGGAAAGTGTTTTACAAATCTTGAGCAACCTTCTGAGAGGAAGACAGGATAAGCTGCTAAATGATCTTGAAGCTAAGTTTCTTCCCTTAAAGAAAAAGATTTGAAGGGTTCATGTCCAGATACATCTGATCATGTGAACATGGAGCAAAAAAATATTGGGGGAGGGTTTTGGCAAGGACTTGAAGGTCAGTAGATTTTTCTGTAAAATTTTTATTGCGCCAAGTTGGGAACTAATAGCACAGATTTCTTCTACACGGTACCCTGCATATTCGAGTGTCTCTTAGAAAATAAGATGGTTACAGTTAACTTCATGAGCATGCAACACTCCCAACCAGACAAAACTAAAATGTATACAGAGTTAAATGTATATTTTATACTTACCTTTTCAGTTCCTGCTTGTATGAATGAGTTTTAACTTTTTTTCCTGACCTTGATCTTCTTTTGACATTTCTAAAACACCTGTCATGTAATACGGAATTCATTTGCAGCATTAACAGTGATGTACGGTCATTAGTGTTTTTGCTGTCAATGTGTTTTAAGCACACTGATTGGAATGAGAAAGAAAAGGTGATCTAGGGAAAAATGTATCAGTAAATACTATACTTAATTGTAGCATGTTATTTATTTTTGTACTGAAAAAGTTACTATCAGTCTTGTGACTAACATTTCAAATGTATTCTGAGATTAAACATTAAAAAAAAAACTAGGAGATTTCATCTTAAGATATTACTGTGGTCTTTTGACATAAAAGAATTATATGACATTACTCTGTCAAGCAGCATCATTAATATGAATTCTTGTCTGTTTATTCCACACTCCTAAGTTGATAAAATAAAAGTAGTGAAGTTAGCTGTCTTCCCACAGGTACAGGTTCAGTTTCATAAATAGCTTTTACAGGGGAAGGAACCTGTCTTAGAAAGTGATATGCTGAGACAGGTTTTTATTTATATCTTGACTCCTTTGTGGTATTGTATCTGGGAAAATATGCAGTGTAAAGGGTTTTCCCAGAATCAAATGTTAATGTGATTCTTTTGAGTAATCTAAAATTGTACTGTGGCATCAGTTGTGACGAAGTGTAAATATGACTCAACAAGAGTAAAGGTTACCAGAGCTATTGTGTCTACTTTCCTTAGCTAAAAAAAAAAAAAATAAAAAATGATAAGTCTACTTGATTGTTATTGTACTAACTATATGAATGTATATCTTCAAAATCAGTTTCAGAGGGAGCAGTTTTGCAGGCTAGAATCAGATAACTGCCTTCAGTTCAAGATCTTTTATTCCCAGATTGGTAAATAGAATGGTGTTGGTCTAACTCTGGAGTAAAGATGCAAATCCTGACCATGGCATTGTGTTATTTCAATCTAGCAGATACGAGACACTTCTGTTAGGATATTATACTTCTGCATATTAGCTTGCAGAAGATGTATCTCAGCTAGTATGGGTAATTAGTTATAATGTCATCAGAGAAGCTAACCCAATTTATGTTAGCAGTTAGCAGGGTTTTTTTTGTTTTATTTTGGTTGGTTGGTTTTGGTTGGTTGTTGACTTTTTGGGGGTTTGGGGGGTTTTTTGTGTTTTTTGTGTTTTTTGTGGTTGTGGTTTTGGGTTTTTTTTTTTATTTTTCAGATTTAGTTCTTCATATTCATTTTCTCTAGCTGTCTTTGAATCATGTTTTAGTTAAGTGTTCTAAAATCGGTGGCAGACAGGCTGTTATCTGATCTAATTAATCCCTCTAGTTAATTTACTAGAGGGATCAAGAAATGTTTTTGAGATGCTTTGCAAACAGTAGATGTGGGTCGGTGGAAGAGTCATGAAAGACAGAGAGCAGAGTGGCTCAAAAAGTAGGGCAAGGGCAGTAGCAAGAGGAACTAAAACAGAATGCAGAAAGAAAAAAAATGAGGAACTAGTGAAAATGACATTTTCTTCTATGAAGACAGGCTGAGAGAGCTGGGGCTGTTCAGCCTGCAGAAGAGAATGCTACGGGAAGACCTGATAGCAGCCTTCCAGTATCTGAAGGGAGCCTACAGCAGAGCTGGAGAGGGATTCTTTGTCAGGAAGTGTAGTGACAGGACAAGGGGTAATGGTTTTAAATTGGAAGAGGGGAGATTTAAATTAGATATTAGGAAGAAGTTCTTTCCTGTGAGGGTGGTGAGGCACTGGAACAGGTTGCCCAGAGAAGCTGTGGATGCCCCATCCCTGGAATTGTTTAAGACCAGGCTAGATGGGGCCCTGAACAACCCGGTCTAGTGGGAGATGTCCCTGCCCATGGCAGGGTGGGGTGGAATTTAATGATATTTAAAGTCCCTTCCAACTCCAACCGTTCTACGATTCTGTGAAAATGTTACAAAGGTGATGAAAAAGGGAGAAAGAAAAGTCTGAATTTAAACACTGTGTAGTATACCTTCAGTATGTGATTACTCCTGCATATTTACATGCATTTAGATGTGTACTAGTGTTATCATAAATATCTGAATATCTTAGAAGCAAAAAAATGACAAATTATGCTTAAGTATTTAGCAGATTTTTTTTCCGTTCTCTGCTTACAAAACAGATCCAGAAGAACAATGATAACTGTCCAACTTGTGCTGAAGCCATAGATTAATTAAAAAGAACATGTCAGCATTCCCTTCTCTGATGTTATATGAATTGTATGATTCTTTTCCCATCGTAAAAGATTTTTAGTTTTTGGAACGCCATGCAGATGTTTTGTTACTAAGTATTACACATGTCAATTCTTGACCTCTTTGTTTAACTGGTGCCCCTTTTAGGAGAAAGATTTTGTGCTGTTCAAGTGATAGGATGATAAGCTAAATTTCCTGGGACTTTTTCAGTCCATGGAACGGTGGAAGAGGTAACCTTAGGTATTAACAGGAAATATAGAGGTCACAGTCTTTATGTTAAAGCCACACTGAGCTTTTCAGCTCATGTACAGTTCTTTGTTAGTATTACCATTCTTCCAGTTTCATCTAGAAATTAGAAGAAGTTAATGAAATCTCTGAGCCTTCTTGTTGATGCCTTCATCCTTAATTAAAGCTCTGTGAAAACAGGTCTGATTCAGTAAAACACTCATTTTACCCTTAAAAATTTCTCCCTGTTAAAACCTATTTAAAACCAGCAGGATTGGGCTTAAACATTCTTATATTATTCATATGCTTCACCATATTGTTGAATTGCACCCCATCTTCAACTGGTTTGAAGAAGTTATAACCCTTTAATTGAGCTCTGATGAGCATTCCCATGTGATGCATGAAGAGAAGAATACTCTATTAGGGTCCCAGGTTTAAAATGTGCTCTTTACTTATTGTAAAACATATTTTATACGTAGAAACCTTTCTATTCTGTGAAATTGAAAATCTTTTTGCTATCTATTCTGAAATCTTTGTTACTAAGAGTATGCTTTATAATAAAATAAGAACAGCAGACCCTTACTAGTTATTCAATACTAGTAAAGGAAGCATGTCTTGACCTATGAAGCAGTAAGTTAGGGTCCACAGTCATGTCTGTACTTAACAAGTGCATAAATGTACCTCTTATGTAATTTTGGGTTTATTATTAATTATATTTTACTTTTACTGGAATTAAGCATACAGTCATAATTGTTTTATGCTTCACCGACACTAATGCCAAATAAAATTTTTTAAAAAGACCACCGGTATAGATTTTATTCTGAAACAGTGCCTCACTTGTGCTAGTAGAAAGCACTTGTATATAGAAATAGAAACAAAGTCCTGAAAGACTTTTATATTGCTAAGTATTTGTACACTCGAGGCTTCAGATGTATGCTGCACAGTCTATAAACTGAGTTTAAGGGTGATGTACTGTTCTTTTATAGGAGTAGATTTATCAGTTCGTAAATATATGCTACAACAACTTTCCCAACAGATTTCTCCCTACCTAGAGGAAATCCTGAAAAAAAAACTTCTCAAAATCGGTAATTATGATCCTGTTTGTAATTTGCCTTGTAAAATATTCTTGTTGAAACATGCTTTGTTGTACCCTGCCTGGATAGTTAATAATTTTTCAAAAAGAATGGTTAACTGAATTATGTTATTAATCAAAATCTGTGCCTCCAGCAACCATTCCTGCAAGAAAATAAAGTAAAATATAGAAATTGTACAAAGGAAAATGAAGGTGTAGTACCAAATCTGTACACAATGCTGATCCTTTCAATTCTACCTGACAGAAAAAGGTTTTATTCTTAGCACTAATGCATAAATTAGTGCTCTGGATGAGAAGATGGCAATATTCAAGGTAACTCCTAACAACAGTGAAGATATTAGTTTGCATTTCATGATTTAATATGCTCAGTTTATCAGTAGGTTGAGATAATTATTCAATAGTTCGATATACTAAAACATTTTAATTAAAGTAACATTTTAGTTTGCTGCCTCATGACCTGATGCTGGATCTGATTTATTCTTTGTGAAGGAGGGATTAAGCAATTCTCACCTTGTAATATATTTGCAGAGAGAAAAGATATATTCTCTGTCTTGATTATAAACAATTCATCTCCCCATTACTGGACAAAGTACTACTTTCATAAGTCAATGTTTTCCAATGACATGGCATGAAAAAACAGCACTGCTGGCACAATAATATGTTGTTTGTCTAAGCTAAATGTAATCAAAGAATAAAATGGAGAAATTTGGCATTTTCAACTCCAGGATATTTAAGACAGGTAGCTTGGATGAAGCCCTCTCTTGGATGAAGAGCTCTCTTCAGTATTACTTTAATGAGGAATTTCTGTTAGATTCTTTTTTATTTGCTTTATTTTTTGTGTTATGATAAAAAATTTCTAACAGCCCTGTAAAATCTTTTAATAGCAAAAATTATTTTTTTCCTGGTCCTTGACCCTCCCTTCTAAATAAAGCCCAGAGTTCTTCGATTACTCTGAATTAGGCCCATGGCATATTACTGGAAGGACTAAGGGAAAACTAACCTCAGAGCAGGAGCAAGAAACATTTCTTGACAATCTGTATGAATAACCAGCATGGAATTCATTCATATACATTCATATTCATGTTCATGTGCTACAGCATAAATGGAAACAAAAGTGAAGAATGAAGAGAGACAACCATTTCATTAAGGGGGAGAGGTCGTCTATCTGTGTGCCTGGGACAATCCTGCAAGAAGGAGAATATACTCTTGGGTACCCCCTCACTTGTTTGGGCATTTGTCTTAAAGCACAGCACAATATACTTTTTCTTAGCTAGTTAAGTGCTTTTTCCTACAGGGGCAATCTGAGGAGATGCAGGCAGATGTGGGGACTGTTTTCAGCAAGTGTCAGTTTCCTGAAGTCCCTTATGCTGCTGTGTATCTTTGTGGATCTGTCAGGTAGAAGGTAGGCAATCAGCAGGTTATCTGAGCCATTTTTAGGCATCCCAAATTAACTGTATTAAAGCTGTTGACTGTGAACTCCTTCCTCTCCTTCACTTTTTCTTAGCCCCTAATCTTCCTTCTCTCCCTTTGTGGGTCTTGGCTCAAGATATTGAGCCTTATTGCTGCTTGCTGCTTCTTTTAGAGACATTCCAAGTAAACTTGCATTTTGCTTCTATTCACATAACATTTTATTTTTATTTTTTTAAATTTAGTGCACTCTATTGCCAGCCGCTCTTTCCTTTCTAATGGACCATATCATAATCAAAATTACAAATCTGCTACACCTAAAAGCAAAAGAATTCATTTAGTTAATGCAGGACTAGGCAGATAATGTGTAATAATTATGGCTAATGTGTCACAAGAGGCAATAAATGTGGATAGTAAGACATACAACAGACATTTCCAGTAATGTGAAAGCCACTGAATATATTCCTTCTATCTCTTCTAGTTTGTTTCAGTATGTAAATTTATCCTTTTAAGGCTATGCAGATGGTGTCAGATTAAAAATTTATCTGCAGCCTACCAAAATATAGCAGAATTTTCTAGCAGTAAACTTCAGAGAGGAAACAAATAGAATTAATAAAATCAGAATATTCATTGGAAATAATATACCACTCCATATGAATCTACAGATGTTTAAAGCATATACAAAGACACCTACATTCATGTATGCATGCATATTTGCTTTTGTGAAAGACCAGCTGCTCTCCAGGGTGATAAAGTGTCTTTAGGAAGCTGGTCAGAGTCTATTTCTTTGTCCATTGGTTGAAGGAAAAATATAAGAAAAACAAAGGAGGTTTGCTTCTAATTATGCATTATTTTGAATTTCAAATAAAAAGTTAGAATTGTATCTGAAGCAAATGGGTGAAATCTCTTGAGAGTATTTCACCAGCATGTAAATTTTTTTAGATTTATTAAAGTAGAGGGGAAAAAAAAGAAAAAAAAAAAAGGAAAAAAAAAATAAGGGAAAAAAGAGCAACCCCGGGGAGGGTTATGCCTTTTAGCCCTTTTTTTACTCCTTTGAAATACAAATTTCAAATATTTTTCAAAGTTTTTCTGTCTTGTCTTTTGTTATGGTTTGTATTGCCATTTCATAGTACTGCAGTTCGGTTGGATCGAAAATTTCAATCAAAATATTCTTAAGCTCTGAAGAGATACAAATTTAGCTTTGCATCTTATCTCTGCATTCTGCTGAATGTGTTTTAATTCTGTTTAAAATAAAGTATTTGCGTAGCTGTAAAACACTGAAGGATTGGCACATATTAAATATTTGGTGAACTGTTTAAAATTAAATCCTCTGGATCTTGGTAGGCTGTATCATTAACATTTAACTGCAAGAGTTCAGTAACTTTACAGATTTTTTTTTTTCTCTTTTGTCTTCTTAATGTAATGCTGGTATGTTCAGGGAACACTGAAATTTGAAGTAGTTCTGTGAAATCTTACTATTATTATTTTCTGTATTTTGTTTTTTGTTTTCATACCAAATTATAATTCCACTGGAGCCTAAGACTGCTGCCCGAGACATGATACTAATAATGATGAACGCTCAGACTCTGTAATACAGAGGTAACAGAACCCGTCTGTAATACTCTGTCTTCTATAAAGAGAAAAGTTTGGAAACAAGTAGTCAACAAGCATGTAACCTCACCTCATCTCCCTCCTACTTTAGACCACTTGGTGCTTGGCATGATTTCCTCCCTACCTGCGCCACATAATAAAATAATGGACCAGAACGTAGCATAATGGTCTAACATGAGCAAAAGAAAAGCTGGAGAGCAATAGACCAGAATATAATGGTATCACTGGTCCCCATGGCTCCTACCATTTGAAGATAATGACTATAATTGACTACTCCTAACAACATATGGGTTGTGGCCACAGAGACTGAAGATACCAGGTCTCCAAGATCTAGCAAGTTCTGGGCTCCCATAACCAGTGGAAAATTACATAGTGCACTGCACGAGCTGGGCTGGAATTGAAAGGTCCCCAACAAAAGTCAATTATTTTGGATTCTGTAAGGAGCAATGCTACTCAAGACCCTTTGAGCTCTTCTGGATTGCAGTGGACTGTGACTAGTACCTTGCTCAAACTGGGATGCTGTTCAGGCAGACATCTTGAGAATTAGAAGCCAGGGGAAATCAACCCCTCTTGAGTCTCAGTTATCACCTACTGAGGAATGCCAATGTGCTTAACCTTGGGAAAAGGGAAATTTTAACTATGGGCTAGCCTCTCTTTCATCTACCTCTCCACTTATGTGCTCACAGTGTACAAATTATCTTTATGGATGGGGATGGTTTTTTGTTTGGTTTTGCACGTGTAGGAGTTAAAAGAGGTACCCACCGTCTCATTGGAGTTGTGAGATAATCTTTGATACTGGGTTTATAGACTGACGCATGTGTGCATGCAGATATATGCTTTACTTATATGTATATGCATTAATTTGAGATCTATGCTTTCCCTTATACGTAAATGTATTGATTTGGAGCACCATATAGTAAGTCAGTGTGAATCTTCAAATCTATAATCAAGTCATTGTTCAATTATTTTATTAAATCAATTTACAAGTCTCTAAACTAGCTAATGATTAAGTGCTGCTAAAATTCAACCTCTTGATCTACCTCCAAGCATTAATAAATTTCAAATTTCTGCTAAATCAAACTGTGTCAAATACTTCCATTTGCAACAGTGAGTCTTTCTACAAAGCCCTCTTTAGCTGCAGGATTAAGGAAGCATTTCATTTGCTACAGCGGTGAAAAAGTGGATTGCATTTCTGGAATGAACTTAAACAGATCATCTTAAAAGGGTGACCGAGGAAAAACAGGGTTTTTTGCTTGTTTCTTTCTTTGTTTTTAGGAAAATACTTAAGTTTAACAGATATCAAGCTCAGCTCTTGCTCTTGCATGCCTCAGCATGCTACTTCCTTAAACTGAAGTAAGGCTGTTGAATAGGATCACTTGTCCAAACTGATTAAAGCTCCAGAGACTTGCTTTGTTTGCTGAGTAAATCAATGAAATCATGAAAATGAATGTGATGGGACAACTTTGAGACAGGCATGAATTTTCTTTTATCATGTTGTAAATATTGGGGTACCAATGATCAGTGTGGGTTTTGGTATAAGCTGGAGAAGATGAAAATTGTCTTATCTATTGCACTATGCAATTTCAAGAAACATCTATTTGGAAATAACATGGCTTTGTTGTTCCTTCAGGAAATACAGAGGCTCTGATGATCATCTAGGGTGAAATATTATGATGTTTGGTTTAATCGGTGTTCTAGCACTGATTTAAAGACGTAGTTAGAAATTGGTGGAAGACTGTCATAGAAAAATTTAAGTAAGGTAGAAAAGATGACAATTTTGTTTTCACTGACCCCAGTGAAAAACAGGATTTTTATAAAAATACTTTAAAAGGCTTTTTTAATCAGAAAACCATTTCAGCAGTCAGTTTCTGATTAGCATTATTTGCAATACCTTAGATGAGAAGACAGCAGTTATACACTCTTGTAATTTCTTTTTATATGGGTAATAGCTACAAACTGCTGAGTCTATGTCCTCTTTGAAAACTGCATGAGGTATTGCGACCTTTAAATCTCAAATCCCAAATGACAAAAAAGCCCAAACAGAATGTTTCTCACATCTGTGGCAATTTATTACAAAATTTGGCAAAGATATTTTGGCAAAGCCCTTTAGTAACTGTAAGAGCTGATTTCACATTCTCAGAGTGCTTCACAGAATTTTCTCAAATTCTCATAGTAAAAAACAAACATTTTGTCATCTCCAACGTGTTTTTTGAAGTGATAGACTACAGAGTATGACATTTGTTATTAATCACAAGTATAGTTCTCCTTTGGCATTCTGGCCAACTTCTTTTTCAGGATTTACTAAGGGTCAAAAAATACCAATTAACTTTTCAAATAGGGCCCTTAGGATGATCCCAATTTCTAAAATTGTACCTCTAAGTTAAAAATTCTTGCCTCAAAAAGTAAATGTTTAATTTTCCCTTGCTGCTGCTAATGTTATTAATAAACCTCAAGGCCTTAAGCTCTCTTCTCGTTTATAGTTGCTCTTTTTCTCCCCTGTGAAAAGTATGTTTCAGATGAATCCCCTTGCCTTATCAAGGCTATACCCACTGCATTCCTTCTTTATTATAACAGACTGCAGTGCAACTTCTGTAAATACTAAAGACAGCTAGGCAGCAGAGCATAAAATTATATGTGTGGAAGCAAAGTCTTCTGACAATGTCCCACCTATTATTTTGTTACAAACTTGTGGTTGCAGTACGTTTAGAATCAGGACCATGTTGGTTGGTGAAATTGCTTCTTAAACTTTCTTTTGTTTTTCTTGGGTGAATTTGGTGATACTGTTATTGTCTGCTGCCATAACCTCTCATTTCTGTAGCAAATGAGTATTTGAGTTAGGTCAGAACTGAAAAGTCTCTTTGCAAGGTGGGTATTTTTTTTATTTCAGTTGTTTTTCTGGGGTTCATTCATTCTTTAGAGGTATCGTTTGAGCTGTTGTGAAATTAATCACAGTTAACCTGAGCTGTAAAAGATTGTAGGTGCCACTTAAGCAATAACAGCATAAATGCGTAGGTTTCTAAATTGATTAGTTTCCTTTTCTAAAAGCGAAATAAACTGGGTTTAAGGTACAATAGTGGCATATGGCAAGTATGGGATGCCTTGAAAAATTCAGAATATTTTACTAAGCAAAAGAAATTCTATTTACCTTTTTCTTTGACAAAATTTAGCATAAGAAACCAGGATAGTCATCAAAATTAACACTAAATTAATTTGAATTAGTTGTAAATAAATTTTTCTCTTACTTTTCAGGGAATATTCTGGTCCACATATTCCTCACCAGAGAAAAGTTCTTTAATTTGGTTCTTCAATATTTAGACAATCCCAGCACTGGTAATGTGGGTGAATAGGCTTTGTGTTGAAGCAAATTAGTGCCAAGGCTTTTTTAACCTCATGGTCTCATTGAAAACCTTGGAAAGCTCTTTTTATTTCATTCCAGATGTGTTTTACGTGTGTACAGTGCAGAAGTGAAATTAGTTGCATGGCAGCCCCTCACAGTCTGGTCACAAATAGCTCCAGAGCTCCTCTTTCATCTGGTTCTGCTTGTAGTACCCTGTCACTTTTTCCTCACAGTCAAATTTTTCTACATCTAAGCTGACAGAAGTTTTCCTCAGGAAAAAAAAAAAAGAAAAATTAAAACATTGACCCTTGAGACTTGCCTTGTTTGAATTCTTTCTGTTCTTAAGGAAGCAGTAGGGCTTTTCCTTGTTTATCACCAACAGAAGTTTGAAATCAATATCTACATAGTATTAAATTCTTATAGATATCAAGTACCCTAATCCTAAACCATTAAAGTCCATTTGCCCAGGTAATCACTGAAGTAAGAGGGATCATCGGTATTTCTGAACCCAAGCAACTTTTAAGAACTTCCTGCATTTGTCTCCAGATATCAATACTCCGGGGTTTTGGTTTTGTCAATGAGCATCTATGGGATTCAGCCTTTCACATCTAGTCAATTTATTACTCTTTCACTATAGAAGCTCATTTTAAAAGTGCATAACATGCATAGTGGTGAAAGTCTCAGTTTTCATAACAAATAGGAACATAGTAATTTTGACTGTTATTTTAAATACCACATACAATAATGCTCATTCTTATTGAAGAAAATATTACCACAAAAATGTGGCTTTAAATCTTGGGATGGATTCTTTGCATTTTTTTTTCTTTTGCTACTAAGTGTTCTTAAATACGAATAAAATTTCCAGTTATGATTCATAAAAGCAGTCTTTCATGGGTATTTCATAAATATCAAAGGAGTTATTTCTAGTACTAACTATGTAGTAGCACATCTGTGAGTTTCCCTTCTTTCCAAACTGTCATGATATTTGGTATTTTGAAGCATACTTTAGTCTGAACATTGGCGTATTTCTGTATGTTCATAAAAGATGGAATTTATGGTGAATATATAGTACTGTTTCTACAGCTGTTTCTGCTACAACAGCATGCTTGGAATTTGCAAGTCTTCTTGAATGTGTCAGTGGGCCACCAAACAGATTTATAATACCGTATAATTTTTTTGTTTTCAAAGTCAAATATAAATGAATGACATGCAAATTAGGCCATAACCAGATTCTCGCAGTCAACTGAATTTCTGAAAGAATACATTTCAGTACATTCTACCCTTCTACTCAGTGAAAGCCTGCATAATAAAACACAATGTTTCCCCTTGGGACTTGCATGCTGGTTATCTGATATTAGTACCTTTAAACTTGATGAGCTTTAGTTTTGATTTCTTGAGTGTGGGACCTAAAGATGTTACACAAACAGTATGATTTTATTGACAGGAGAGATTCAAGTCTTTCTGAAAAGTGTAAATTTGGTGTTTTGCAGAAACAGCAGCAGCTGCTCTTGGAGGGAAAATTTCCTCTTGGAGGAGCAATGCAAACAATTTATATTTTCTTTCCAAAGATACACAAACAAAGGCTTTGAGTCATAACCATTATTCTGTGTTAGTGCCAGGTAATTCTGCACGCACTGCATTAAAGGGGACTTGCCTGTTACAGAAGTAGGTTTTGTTGAGGTTTGGGCTTCCTGATATTACACATTTATATCAGACTTTGTGGTTTATGTGGAAATGTAACATTATTCTGGTGTAGTACTTTCCATTTCAGATTTTTGCTTTTATGCATAATCTTTGTATAAATTTTGGAAATGGATGAATAGCCTCAGGAACCATCAAGCAAATGTTTAATTTCAGTCAATTGGATTTATATAATATTTCCTGGGATGATATTTCAAATACCGTTGAGAACAAAGACATGAGACAATGGTAGAAAAAGGCACTTGCAAAGTGAGCAAAAAAGGAAAAAATTAAATCCAGATGCAAAAATTTATTGCAATTATTCTAGAATAAAAATGTTGCTTTGCCACATGCAGATATTTAGATTTGGATGAAATGGTAGGACTGGCAGACACCTACAACAGGGAACAGACACCTAGCAAGGCAAGAAGATGAAATGGTAACAAAGAGGACTGTGCAAAAAGATCTTGTTCTGAAACAGGCAGATGGTAATTGTCTGTCTGGCCTTGTTGTGACTGTATTTCCATTTATTCATTTTCGCCCCATCTTCCCTTGCTTATTGCCTTCTGACTATGATCAGTCAGTCTGAAAAAGCTGTCCTGTTCCATTTCTGGTATTTCAGACAAACCCAGTTCTTTGTAATACAACAAAAGATAGTCAGACAAGTTTAGTGCACAGCCTTGTAAAATATCCAGGGACCAAAGAGGTTTTAGTCCTTTAGAAGACAATAAAATCAAGTAAGCATGTACAGCCTGGCCACTGAATTGTGGGACTTAAGATAAAACATGAAGGTGGTATATTGTTTTTTATGTATGAAGAGTATAGATGTCTGAATTTCATCAGACTAACAGTAGAAACATAAACCAGTTAGGGAATCACACCGTTCAATAATTCAAAAATGCATTTAAAAATACTTAGTCGTAAGATCATCACTTCAAAAAGACTCAGAGGATAAATTCCCAGTGAATCCAGGGTAGATGAGGTAGAATAAAAGTGTAAAAGAATTTTTCTCACTTTCTATCTCTCTTGATGGAACTTAATGTTAACATTAATTTCTTTTGCTGATAATTTAAATGATGGACAGTTTAAACCAATCTAGTTGAGACAGTCTACTTCTTTGTCTTCTCATACAAGATGCAATGAGAGAGAAGTTAAGGGAAGACATCAAACTTTCCCACTGTAGCTCAAGACTGCCTCTGGACCTTAAGACTGCTTTGCTGAAAATAGGGCGCTTTTTTCTGTTTTTTTCTTTTAAACACTGTACAAACTTCTCAGAAGAGCCATTTGCAAAAGTCAACTTTAACTGGAAAGTTCAGTTCAGATTTTTTTTTTTCATGCTTGTCATCTCTTCACGTCTTTAATTTATAACTTAAATGTTGATATGTAGTTGCTTCGTACATAGTACAGCATATAAAATGTGTAAGACTTTAGGTGGCTTCTTAAATAAAAAAAAAAGTCCATTGCCATATTCATTACAGAGTTCTACCCTGCTTTCCTGATGTGGTCCGAGGACACTATGGCTCCAGATCTGACAGCAGTTATTTTCATCGTAAGTCTTGTTTCTGTTGGACAACTGATTGTGCCAGTTTGGATGCAAGTGCATGACAGTACCACAATTTGAGATATACTGGCCTTAGTGAAAATTACCATTTCTGTGAAATCGTGGAATTGTCAGAGTGGGAAGGGACCTATAGAGATCCTCTAGTCCAACCCCCCAGCTAAAGCAGGATTTCTTAGAGCACATTACTCAGGACTGCATCCAGGCAGGTCTTGAAAATCTGAAATATAATGTTTATTAAAATATTTCATTTAAAGCATGTAATATAAAATACTATGACAATGAAATACCTGCTATTCAAGCTATAAATATTTAAAGATTCCTTGTTTTGTGTAAGAAAACTCCTGATGTTGAAAGCACAAAGAAATCTCTTTCATCACTATTTGTTTCATTTTTCTATGCAGCCTAGGTTTAATTTTTGCATGTAACATACTCTGAACTGCAGCCTAATTATCATTCCTGAAGCTTTCTGGAGCCAGAGAAAATAAGATTGAAACAATGGCAATATAGAAGTAGAAACCATGTTACATACCTTATTTATTTATTTTTAATTTCTATAAATTGAGCAAAATATGTGATCAAAAGGTTTTTGTCAAGTTGGGGTTTTTTTGAATTCCAGGACATTGACTGGTCTGTCTACATGAAACTTTTGGGTTTTTATTTCACTGACCTTTGTATTAATCTTTGACTCTTCTTTCAAATAACTGTAATGCTAGTAGAGGTTAAAGCATTAGTCTGATAGAGGAATTTGTCGTTCTTGAAAGCAGTCCAGAATTTTGAGAGTCATAGTAGGTAAAACCAGGAGGTCTGAGAATGGAGAACTGCCCAT
>VXBW01005537.1:0-85960 GCA_013400375.1 Thinocorus orbignyianus
ATATATATATAGTATATATATATTGACATATATATATAGATATATAAGTCCAGAATTAAATAGCATAAGTCAAGTGGTACCAACTTTTAATGGCTATTGGATAGATATAGGATGCCCTACATTAGTAGTTTTAAAATAGTTGTCAGACAAGGGACATGTTACCAAACTCATGACGATGAAGCTCAGTTACCAATTTGTGAAGTGCTCTGAGACTGCTATACTTCAGTATAACTATACTGATTTTAATTTTGTTTTAGAATAGTTATTATTTTAAAGACGCAAGTAAGATAAGTAAGAAATAAGAGAGGGATTCTTTGTCAAGGAGTGGAGTGAATAGAACAAGGGGGACTGATTTTAAATTGGAAGAGGGGAGATTTAGATGAGATCTTAGGAAGAAATTCTTTGCTGTGAGGGTGGTGAGGCACTGGAAGAGGTTGCCCAGAGAAGCTGTGGCTGCCCCATCCCTGGAGGGATTCAAGGCCAGGCGGGCTGGGGCTTGGAGCAACCTGGTGCGGTGGGAGGTGTCCCTGCCCAGGGCAGTGGGGTTGGAAGTCCATGATCTTGAAGGTCCCTTCCAACTCTAACCATTCTATGATTCTATGACCTTTCCTTTGTTGTTATCCAATATAATTTTAGATGAGGGTGTGCAAGGGGAAAACAGGTGGATTATCTCATCTTTACTTTCTCTCTGCAGAAAGTAAAGGTAAATTTTTAGAAGGTATTGCCAACTGCTCTCATGTTTAGTCACGAAGAGTTATGGTGCTGAGATACTGTCAGAAATTTATATACAGATAAACACTAATACTTGCAACTGTCCATAAATACAGCCTTCGGTCTTCCTTTTTATTCTGTTGAATCCAGTATTACCCAAACAATAGCTTCCAATTAAACTAACTGTTCTTCAGTCCCAGTAATGTTCCTCCCAAGGGAATGTGCTTTGGTGTGCTTGCCTGCGTATTGGCTTTCTTACCACTTAATTTTATTCTGAAAAATAAGGAAACTCAGTGCTCAATTTAATTTTAAAAAATAAATTGAATGCTATCTGTCAGAAAGAGATACATCAATTTTATTCAAACCTATATAGGTAGATAATATTCACCCTGTTCTTTCAGATGTGCTGCCAACAAATACAGCATTTTCGTTAAAAGGCATACATTTTCGTAAAATAATTTAATTGTACATTTAAAAGTATGAAATGGGGCAGGAGGCTGTCTTTTTCAGTCCCCTTGTGTCTTTGAGCCATATAAAAGTGGTTTATCAGGCTGCAGAGATGCAGAGTTTAATGTCAGAGTTATTTACATTGCTGAATATTGTAACTGGAGCACCTAAAAGTCCTTAAAGCATGACAACACCTGGTCAGTGTCAGTGTTTGAAAGCGTGTCATTCATTATTTCATGCAGTTCTAGCTCAGCAGTGTGGAGCACAAGTTATTATGTTTCAAGGATGTAAAAGAAGAATAAAAAAATCAACTTCATATAAATGGATTAATGTATGGAAATTTTAAGTAAAAAAATTAAAAATAAGAAACAGTATCCCACACTAGAAGAATTGAATGCGTGTGGTTCTACATTTATAAATGCATAAGCATTGCTTTGAAAACCATTTTTTCTCTTTTAAGCTTTTCCCCCCAAAGTTACCAGTCACCAAGTACAGGAAGAGCAAGCTGTATCCTTCATAAAAAAACAGGAAGAGCACTAAAGCCAATTAATCATGGTCCTATACTATTAAAAATGTGACCTTCTTTTCACTTGCTGAAAAAAAGAGATGGTCATTTTATTAAGTGCCTCTGTTGAATACCAGCCCTAAAATGGATTGAGTCAACTACGACAGTGTGGTATTTTTAGATGTGGGTAAGTTATTTTTAGACATTCTAATAGCTCCTTCTCCTCTGCAAAATTAGTCTCCAGGCTCTTTTACAGAACATCTATCAGAAATTACCCCAATAAGTTAGTTCAAAGCACCTGTAGCTGAAGCAGCTTTTGTTTTTTCCCATGATGTACAGCAAATTTCATCCCACCATCAAGTCGAGCACCACAGTGCCTAGTTGGCAGAAGCCTGGTTCCTAGCTGGAAACCAGTACACGGAGGTAAGTTCAAGGAATGTCACTACTCTTGAGGCTTTTTTAGTTTACTGTATTCCAGGACCGCAAATCCTTCTCCTCAGAAGTGCTTTCCCCTAATCTGTCTTGGTACCTGGAATTCTTCCTCCCCAGACCTTGGTCTTGTTCAACCTCATGAGGTTCTTCTCTGCCCAGCTCTTCAGCCTGTTCAGGTCACGCTGGATGACAGCACAGTGTTCTGGAGTGACAACCAGCCCTCCCAGTTTGGTATCATCAGCAAACTTGCTGAGGATACATCCTGTACCCTCATCCAAGTCACTGAAGAATATGTTGAATAAACACTGTAAAGAAGGACGGGGAAAATCCTGGAAAAGATACTTAGTCTCAAAGAACGAGTCAGATTTTTCTCAGCTTTTCCCAGTAGAAAAAAAAATAAAAAGAAAGAAACAGTTTTCAGTGGATGCATTTGAAGTAGATGTGGCACTTCAGGACATGCTCTACTGGCCACGTTATAGGGGGTTTTTTTGTGTTTATGGTTGGACTTGCTGATCTCTGATGTCCTTTCCAACCATGAAGACTCTGTGATTCTGTGAATATTGTTGTTTACATTTGGACCCTGGAAGCAGAGGAAAATGATGCCGTGTATTTCTATGACTCTGAATTAATTTTTATCTCATGAAAATAATAGTTGAGATATACCTCTACACTGCCAGATTCTTGAAAATGGTTGAAAGCTGTGAGGTGCCTCTTTGTGCTTTTTTCCTTCACAAATCACGCTTTGCAATCTAAAGATGGGAAGTGGTTGCCCTGAAGTGGGCAGGCATTTAGACTAGATGGTTGTTGTAGGTCCTTACCAACTGAACTATTCTATTCTGTTCTAGAAAAAATACATGATGGAAGCCCACGTAAACAGCAGAAATGAGGTAGTCTCATTCTTGTTGAGTAAGTAAAACGGGATATACTTAGCCTTACTATTAATATTCATTAAGGAATTAATATTGCCTGCAGTCTTACACTGAAGCTAATAGAACTGATGATCTTAAAGGTCTTTGCCAACCTAAATTGTGACTCCCTGTACCCATTCTACAGACTCATTCAATTGTGTGGCTTCCTCCTCTCATCACACATGGACACTATGGATGTGGCTGTCTTCTGTTAGGACATTTGCACACCATGTTCAATGAGTTCCAGATCTCTGAGATGGGTCGAACATCTGTTTAGTCTCTGTTTTGTTCTTCATTGGATGGGTTTAGTTAAATTATATTGTGCAAATTCAGGGAAGACAGCTTCTTTTAAATTTCACCTTTCATGAGATTGCTTGATTGAGGCAATCTAAACTGTGAGAGTATATTTGTCTTTAAAACCTCTTCAGTAATTCCTAGTGCTTGCTTGTGGTTGTTTGCTTTGTTGTGCCCAGTGTTGATTTCACAGTAAAGAATTTCTTCCTAATATCTCATCTGTATCTCCCCTCTTACAATTTAAAACAGTTCCCCCTTGTCCTGTGACTCCACTTCCTTTCTCAGAGAGTTTAACCAAGAAAATATTAAACCAGCATGTTTGTAGGTGGAAATGCTGCCTGCCCTCTTCTTGCTGGGATATCACTGTATATTTTTAAGGCAGCTAAATAACATCCAGGCACTTTGCAGCATATAGGAATAGATCTATCAGCATGAACAATGGATGAATACTATGATCTAGAATTTTTCAAACGATGCAAACTTCCCTGTGTCTAGACTTAAGTGTGTACTGACGTTTCCACTTCTCGTTGTACTTTTCTTGATTATTGAAGAGAGTGTGAGGGATTACTAAGATTCTTTTTTTAAAGATGATGGGAAAATATATCAACTCTTTTTATTGCCATAATAATTATAAAATCAATCACATTACGTATTACTGTTATCTCCTCGGCTTTTATGTTCATAAGACAGAGTTAATAAAACAAACATTCATCAATGCAAGCTTTCATTCTCATGACAGTTTATTTCCTGGAAATGAGAAAGGGAAAACAAACAACACATAAGCCAAGAAAAGCTGGAAAAAAATCACCCACGCATTCACAGAATGGTTAGAGTTGGAAAGGACCTTAAGGATCATCGAGTTCCAAACCCCTGCCCTGGGCAGGGACACCTCCCACAACAACAGGCCGCTCCAAGCCCCATCCAGCCTGGCCTTGAACCCCTCCAGGGATGGGACAGCCGCAACTTCTCTGAGCAACCTATTCCAGGGTCTCACCACCCTCACAGCAAAGAATTTCTTTCTGATATCTCATCTAAATCTCCCCTCTTCCAATTTACAACAGTTCCCCCTTGTCCTGTCACTAAACTTCCTGACAAAGAGTCCCTCTCCAGCTCTCCTGATGCTCCCTTCAGATCCTGGAAGGCTGCTCAAAGGTCTCCCCGAAGCCTTCCCTTCTCCAGACTGAACAGCCCCACCGCTCTCAGCCTGTCTTCATAGCAGAGGTGCTCCAGCCCTCTGAGCATCTTTGTGGCCCTGCACTGGATCCGTTCCAAGAGATCCCTGTGCTTTCTCTTTTCATGACTCCAGAGCTTGGACACAGGACTCCAGGTGGAGTCTCATGAGTGCAGAGTAGATGGGGAGAATCACCTCCCTGGCCCTGCTGGTCACGCTTCTTTTGATGCAGCCCAGGATGGGGTTGGCTTTCTGGGCTGACAGCACGCACTGCCGGCTCAGGCCTATCCAGAAGCTTCCTATTCTGCAGCCTTATCAGGCGCTTCCTTTCTTGATGCCCTTTTTGTTGTCTTTCCTCACGACCAATGCTTCCCGTTGCAACCTGGTATTTTCTCAGTTCTGTGCATTGCTCTGTCCTGCTATTCCTAAGTCTCTGGCTGTTTGGATGCAGAGTTTGGAGAAGTGCAGCTTCCTCCTTGCCGAGTGCCAAAGGTGGGAGACAGTGACTCCAAACACCAAACCAGAAAAATATTTAATGGCCATAGGCCACAGATTCAGATGGTTGGCAATGACAGTGGTGGAGAGCTGAGTCCAGGTAGCTGCTTGTGCCCGCCCCTACCCTTTCTTTGTAGACTAGTGTCAGGACGTTTTGGCCTGTAAGCCCAAGTACTGCTGTATTGAGGCACTGCTGACCGGAGTCACGCAGCGAGTCCCCAGGCTATGTTGTAGCTCTCTGCTTAGGCACAAGAACACTCATCGTGTGGAAGAAATGTTTTCCCCTGTTCTGAGGCATTTTGGTCTGTGGGAAGAAGTGTGCTAGCACTCTGGAATAGTGACAGCACCATGGGATGGTGGGTGCACTCTGGTCTTCATATTTCTCTCCGTCAGAGGCCCCCATGTCTCACGTTTGTCTCATACTCCTTAAGCATATGCTGTAGGAGCCAAAGAGCATATGGACTATTGGGCTTTTGGTCATTTCTGCTGCAGTGATGGTACGAAGCAGACGCTGCGATGGGAGAGGATCTAGAGAGGAAGTGAAGGCTGAGAAGAAAAATTACAAGTCCCAGTCGAGATGCAGTGCCTTCAGGCTATTGATCCAGGTGGCAATAAGTAATGGAAGAGAGCAGCAGGAAGCTCACCTGTCCTCAAGCTGAAGAAAATGCACTTAAAAGGAATCAGTTGGAAAAAAGAGGTATTTGTACTTGTATAGGCAGTGCAGTGCAGTGTTATAAAATTCTGTCTTTACTTCAAGATACAGAGCTTTTTGCTTAATGCTTGGCTGGATTGCCCTTATCCCCTCCTAGGGTTATCAAACAGAGTATCTTCATTTTTTTTCTCTTCTGAAGTGTCCCTTTGGCTACATTGAACCTCATATCTGAAGCAGTTTTGTCTCAACTCCCAGAAAAGGCAGCTATCGTGTAGCTCCCATCTCTGACTGTTTTGTCTGTGGCATTTGCTGAATCAATACCACTCACTTCTATTTTAAAACCTTTGCTTCTTCCCAGAATTGATGCATTTCAAAAATGACCTCTAATGCTGCTTTTACCAACTCTCATTTGAGGAAGCAGATGCTGTGCTCTGAGGGCTCCAAAGAGTCCATGTAGAATCATAAAATCACAGAATCATTCAGGTTGGAAAAGACCCTTAGGATCATCAAGTCCAATCATCAACCCCACTCGACAAAGTTCTCCCCTACACCATATCCCCCAACACCACATCTCAACGACTCTTCAACACATCCAGAAATGGGGACTTGACCACCTCCTTGGGCAACCTATTCCCATCTCTGACCACTCTTTCTGGGAAAAATTCCTTCCTAATGTCCAGTTTAAACCTATCCTGTTGAAGCTTGAAGCCATTCCCTCTTGCTCTATCACTAATTCCCTGGGAGAAGAGACCAGCACCAACCTCTCTGCAATGTCTTTGCAAGGAGTTGTAGAGTGATGAGGTCTTGTCTCCCCTCAGCCTTCTCCTCCTCAAACTAAACAGTCCCAGCTCATTCCATCACTCCTCATAGGGTTTATTCTCCAGGCCCTTCCCCAGCTCCATTGCCCTGCTCTGCATTCGCTCCAGCACCTCCAGATCTCTCTTGTGCTGAGGTGCCCACAACTGGACGCAATCCTCAAGGTGTGGCCTCACCAGTGCTGAGTCCAGGGGAACAATCCCCTCCCTACTTCTGCAGGTCACACTATTTCTTATACAAGCCAGGATGCTATTGGCCTTCTTGGCCACCTGGTCACACTGCCGCCTCATATTCAATTAGATTCCCCAGATCCTTGTCTATCAGGCAGCTCCAGACACACTTCCTCAAGTCTGTAGCAATGTTGTGACCCAAGTGCAGGACCTGGCACTTGGCCTTGTTGCAGCTCACGTACAGCCGAACCCAGCTGGCACGAGAGAATGCTAACCAGCATTGCTTACAAAGGGCAGTTAGCAAGCAGACTTTCTGGGGGATATCACCATGAAATGTTTCCTCTTTTTCTTGTTTTCTTTGTTACCGATGCATTCAAACTCTATACAGTCAGTACTGCAGGATGGAGGTGATGTTCAAAAACAAATCGCCTCCTTGCTGAGGCATAGGAAGGAAACAAGCTCATATGAAAAAACACCGGCATTGCAGTAGGGCCCGCAAGAGACCTTCAAGATCATGCAGTTCCAACCCCCCTGCCATGGGCAGGGACACCTCCCACCACACCAGGTGGCTCCAAGCCCCATCCAGCCTGACTGTGAACCCCTCCAGGGATGGAGCAGCCACAGCTTCTCTGTCCAAGGGTTTTGTTCACAAAGGTTTTGTTTGGATTTTGAAATGCTACCTTGCCATGCTTCGTGCTGCTCTCTACTGGACTACAAATGATTAACTTAAATATTGATTAGCAGCTGGTGATTCTCTTAGCCACTAGGGCTGAGAGGAGATACGTAACCTGCCTGGGCTTGTACCTCTGCAGGAGGCTCTGTGCTGTGGTTTTCAGTACCACCCTGCTCCTGGCAAGAGGGAAGGGAGGTTTTTTTCACTAGAGGTGATCAGATTGCACTACTTTAACTCAGTGAAGTAAAGATTTGGTTTGCATCCCTGTGGTTTTTTTGGAAATGACAATCCTGGTTTTGCTGAGCAGAACTCAACATCTTCTCTCTTGAAAATTTTTCTTCCTCTTCAGGGACAAAATTGTCCTCACTGTAATCCATAGACTGATGAGACAGCACTGACAGTGAGCCTGAATTCCAAGCAGGTTGTGGTGCAATTGTCACTAGTGCTTCCACACCAGCGTCAGCTCACACCCTATACTGACTCAGCAGTCCCACAAGGACCTTTTTGCAAACTGAGGTAAAATATTGTAACTGGACACTTTTCCATGTGTAAGAGCCAATTATGAAAGAGCTCATCCCAAGGGGTGCCAGAGCAAGTGGAGATAACTTTCCGCAGTGCTTTTGCAGGTAAAGAAGTTGAGATTTGTGCGTAGCTTGCGATGTCGTCAGTTAATTCTGGGCTTGCAACACATAGTTTTGTTGCCCCTTTTCACATTTTTCCAGGAACAGTATAAGTAAGGTTTTAGCCTCTTCTTTCTCACTGACTCTTAAGAGGATGCTCTTTAGCCTGCTTTCTTTGAATCCAAGGTAAAGTTTTTTCTCAGGTGCTCACTTTTCACACATCACTGATGCTGACAACAGTGTAAGGTTAAATATTTACAAAGAGCTTTCTCTTCAGTAGTTCTCACCTAAAACTGTAACAGTTATTTATTTTACACATTGTTCAATACTGCAAAGGGTAGAAGAATATGACAAGTTCCTTTAAATTTGACGAAGTGTGTTGTTGCTTTGTTTTTATTCATTTTTTCCCCCTTTTTTCTCCTCAACAGTTATTTAATGTAAATGATTCTGCCGATAGCGCTCTTGCTTCTTCAGTGTTAGAATTCCTGTGAATCTCTTCTTAGGCGATTTTAGAAGTGTCAAAGACAGGAAAACATTGCAAATGGAACTTTGTGCTTTTATAATTTGAAAAATGAGCAATGTGTACAGAGGGAAGAAACTGCAGGAGCTTGTTTTGTTTATTTAGTTTTGGTTGAAGTTAAGGTTAATTCCATAGAAGAGTACTACTCTGCTGTTAAGATTAAGGATTTCTGAGGGATGAGTGAAGTCTGGTGGAAGCATAAGGATTTTCATACTCCAAACCCACAAAGTCTTCTTTGCTGTGAGGGTGGTGAGGCACTGGAAGAGGTTGCCCAGGGAAGCTGTGGCTGCCCCATCCTTGCAGGGGGTCAAGGCCAGGCTGGATGGGGCTTTGAGCAACCTGGTCTAGTCGGAGGTGTCCCTGCCCATGGCCAGGGGGGTTGGAACTCCATGATCTTTGAGATCCCTTCCGACTCTAACCTTTCTGTGATTCTATGATTCTATGAATGAAAATTTACCTAAAAAAATATGAAGAACATTGACTCTGATAAGGACGGTTTGGGAGCTAATACTTCTTTTGGTGAGAGCCTGGGGCAGGAAGGTGTTTGTGTGCTGTAGTGGTTGGTACGGCTGAAGTGCTTGGTGCCTCTACAGCAGCAAAGCAGAGCTCTTTGGGCTGCAGATATCTGCAGCCCAATGACACTCCTTCATGTCATGGGAAATAAGACTGGGGGACACACAGCCTTGTAAACACAATAATGATTAGAGAAAAGGAGTTTGTTTCAACAGACGATCTTTACAAATTTCCTGTTGTTCTTTGTTGCATCTTTTTCTCATTATCGCTATTCAAAGGCATTTTTAGTGCTGCTTCTCTTTCTAACCTTGGGTTATTTCAAACAGATGTTTTTGAAGTGCTTTGTTTGTGTTCTATTGAGCGTGTGCAGGAAATCTCAGGCCATTTTTTTTTCTTCTTATGTGAACAGGCATGAAGGAAAAGTGCTTCCTACAATTTATCACTTTTTCAGCTCCACACCCCTTTCTTTCCACAATTTTTATGTTGCATTGCTGCATTTCTACCTACTAATCTTATTTTATAGTACAGTGAACAAGCCACCAATTTCAAAAGTTTCTTTTTCCCAAAGAGCTCATTTCCCAGTAATCCTCTCCAAATTTGGGCAATTACACTTTTGACCCATCAGGTCACTGAGTATGTATTTCATGGAACCTTAATGATATTCCTTAACGGTTGCAATTGGTAATTTGTATGAGCTGGAGCAGCCATTCTCCTTCCTTTTTTATGGAGAGATGTGTTATTGCAATTAAAACCAGGGCATAAGATTCCACCAAGCAAAACTGTATGATACATTCCTGGGATGCTTGCATAGCCTCTTGGAGTTCATCTTTAAATAGGGCATGTAGTCTTTGAGAAATGAGCATGGCTCAGAAATTTGCCTTCACCTGAATTCACTTTAACAATCAGTGCTAGAGTGGCCAGATTGTGGTATGGGGATGAGTCCAGTTCCTGTGGAGATTAGCAAAGATACAGGTTTGACAGGGTTAGCCATGGTACACCTGGATCTATTAGCCAGGCTGGTAATTAAAGTAGACAAGGAAGTAGACTGCAGCACCAAATCCAAACTAGGAAGTTGTCAGTAAAGACCACTATATGGACAACTGTTCAGAATCATTTACATTCCAAAAAAAACCTGACCAGGACCCTACCTTTTGTTATAGTCTGTGGCTTCACAACCTCCAGCTTTTGTTTTGGAATGGTCTTTTCTTGCCATTTCTCTCCAAATACTGTGTTTCTCCTTACAGTGCCCAGATTGTTAAAAATTCCTGGCATGGCAAATGTCTAACTCAAAACCTCTGACACATGCAACTAAAAGTTGGCAACAGCGTCAGTTTTCCAGCCTTTAATAAAAGGCAAGGGAATGATTACTGCTGATTTTGGGAATACTTCCCTCAAAATAAAGAAAATTAAGGGTGGCAAGAATGGACTTGTTTTGTGGAAGTATAGACTGGCCAACTTGCAGCCACCAAGGGGGAAGTGATTTTGCAATTTAATGTAAACTTTGTGGGCTTTAGGAGAACGACAGCTTGTTTTTAACAATATTTGTTGAAAGGGTAAATTGTATATTGAGAACAGGGATACTAAGTACCTGACCTAAAAAATGCCCATGCTAGTATTACCGGAGAAGCGTGGTGAACTTCAGAACTGTGATTTCTGCAGGCTACAAAAAGTGCATAACAAAGTTTTCATACAATGATAAATAAAATGTTAGTATTGACTCAGCCCCCCTCCCCCTTTTCTTTTCCCCCTGATTTTTATACCAGCAAATAAGCTGTGTAAGTGTCAGTCGATTAGCTCCGTAATATTCCTGGTTAAGTATGTTGTCCTGAATGGAAATCTGAATCAGAAAAGTGAGGATCCACATCTTAAAAGCCTCGGTGCCTGAGTGTCAGTAATCTATGGAGGGAGGGTATAAACCTTTAAATATAAAGGAAATGGTTGAGGTCTTTAACCAGAAATCTGAGTATTTATGCCAATTTAGAATAAAACATATAAAAACATAATAAAACACATAAAAATAGAAAAAATTATTTCTGATCACAGCAAAAATGAAAGTTAGCAGTCGTGTAAAATGTGTTGTTCATGAGAAAATGCTTTATAAACCCCAGAACCTAGGCGTCTGGTAGAGTAGGCACAAGTTTGCCAAACCAAGCAAAGAACTTTGCAATCATATGAGAATTGACCGTAGATGCCTGCCTGTCTCTTGCCGTAGCTGATGGGGTATGAGCGACGTGTAGTCTTCATCCGGGCCACGGGAAGTACCAATAGCAAAACGTGGTCTGAAAGGAAGCAGCTTGGGAGCCACTTCTCCTGCCTCTGCTTGCTGGGTGCTTCTGAAGACCAGGTAGGGACATATTCCTGCCTGAACTTCACGTTACGTGTGGACTCTGATCTGCACTTGCAGGTTCCTAAAAGCTGCTGTGGGACATAGCTGATTTTAGGAACCGGAAGGAATGACAGAACGGCAGACTTTCTGCCTGTGGATATTTTAATGTCAACAGATGGGGGAAAACTAAGGTTGCAATGAAATATTTGGAAATTATCTATTGAACTTCTCCCTGATCTCTGCGGTGAGCCTTAAGTGAGGAGCCAGTGTGGAGCGCTGACATTCAGAGCTGCACAAAGCAATCTGCTAGCATCCTTTGGAAGAGTGACCTTGTTCAAGGACCCAGAAATGTGATAATTGTTGTTTCAAAGAAAAAGATTCCATCTGTAAAAAACAAAGGGGAGTGCGTCATCAAGTGCATTGACACTAAACTGACAGTATGTGTTAGTTGCTTCAATGCAAATTTAGATGGTTCATTTCAGCTACCTATTTTTGAAGTTGCAAATTAAAAATTGTTAGATTTGTGGCTGACAAAACTGATGTTCTTTTTATAAAAGGCATGGCGGTTTGGAAAGGCTTAATTCTGGGAGACTTCATTTGCTGTCTTGGGTCTCATTTTCAGCAAATTCAGTGATTCTGCAGTTTCCCCAAGAAACAAATTCACGCTAGCACCCCAAAAAGTAGTTGTCTGCCAAAAGAAAAGCTTATGTTGGAGAACACCAGTTAGAAGATGGCTAGTTGTGTAAGCAGAATATAACAGCCTTTTTTCCTCTCCCACATCTAACTTTTACCGTTGTTCAGCTCTCAATTTATTCAGTGGGAAGAGCCGTCTCATCTTATCTTAGCTGTCTGAAACCAGAATGACTGCCTAAGTTCATCTTTTAGATCATTTTTGTTCAACTTGGGGAAGGAAGGCACATCAAAAAGGTAGTACACCCTTTTCTGAGGAAATACGTGACAGGCAGCTTTTGAAGGTGACTCACCCTGGCTGTCCATCTCCAGTGACTTCCACGAGCATCTGTGCCTGATTTCTACAAAAATTTATCCTACGTCAGATGGGTGACTTGAATGAAAAAAAGACCCATGAGCAGGATTCCTGATGGCTTCATCACCAGAGATTCAGACATTGCATTAAGGCTTTTTACTGCTTATATTTTCTGACTCAGTTCCCAAAGTTCAGAACCCAAGAATGGGGAGGGTGTTTGCACATAAGAAGTGAGTACGCCCTTTAGAAACTCTCAGTAGCAGGAGTTGGAGAGAAGGGTGATTCAAAGGACTTGGTGCTTAGGGGTTGCTCAGGCTGTTGTTTCAGTGAAGCTCCCTCAGTAAGCCAAGACTTGCTCATGTTTGGGTGAAGGACTTCCCTTCCTGTAATAGTTGTGAAGGAATTTATGGCTGTGAAGTGAAAATATGAACTATAAATGATTTCACTTATAGTTGGATAGCATGGCCAAAAGCTTATTTGACTTAAGGTGGCACCTTCCTGCCAAGGCCACTGGGCATGTCATTGTTGCATAGTCATGCTTTTAAATAACACAAAATGAATTGATTGCTTCAATTTTTAGTTATTCTTCTTTTATTCAAAGAAAGAAAGATATTTCAGGAAACATGAGGAAAGCAAAACAGTTACTTGGGAAATTGCTTGTAATTTCTTCTAATGTAGCAATGCTCTGTCTCAGCGGTTGCCCCTTGCAAACACATGTTTTTTCTTCCTCTGGATGTTGTCCCTTGCATTTTTCAATACAAAAGTGGTGGCAGAAGATCCAGCCTAATACAGATCTGCTGGGTCACAGGCGACCAGCTGTCCTACTTTCAGTAGTGTTTTGAGGAATACTGCTGGAACTGACTTTTTAGGTTGTGCCTTTGTGTCGGTGGTTCACACATGCCATCCATGCACAGCCTTACAGCCGGGGATAAGAGAAGACTCTGGGGAGATCTTAAAGCAGCCTTCCAGGATCTGAAGGGAGTTCCAGGAGAGCTGGGGAGGGACTNGTATGATCCTGTGTGGCAGACTGTGGAGTGAATCATGACCTCTGACTGTTGTGAAAAGACACAGTGAGGCATTTCTGTGCAGGCTGTACCCCTCCCACCATTTTGAATGGAGCATCAAAGAGTCTGCTATGCAAACTGTGGAGACATCTGTCCACCCAGTTGACTGCAACTACTGTACAGGTGCATAATGCCGCCTAAACGTGGCAAAGTCAGCTCTGGGTACTTTTGGGCATTGTTAAATACTCTCTGCATTTGCTTTGCAGTTACTTTTTACCCAAGCAGGCACTCAGATACTGTCACGGGGCACCTGACAGACCTTCTACGCGCTTGCTGCTTGACTGGTCTGCACATGCGCTCCAGCTCTGACCTGCCCCCAGAATATCAGGTTTGTTGAGTTTGTGCATTGTAGTGAGGTAGCAGCTTATTATGGTTTGAGAAAATCCATCACAATTTATTGTCATGCAGACAATTATTCTATCACCTGATGGCCCCTCCCCACCCAGGAAAGGGGAATCGAGGAACGCATAGAAACACCGGGGTTGAAATATAAATAGATTTAATAGAATAACGTTGAATAACTAACAGGAATACTAAAGAATCAGTATTAATCCTGACACTGATATAAGATGTACAAGAATTATACTCAGCCCATTCTCTCAGCAGAAGCTGTGCCCCCCCAGCAGGGACAGCAAATGTCAGACCCTGAGTGTAACGGCTTCGGGAGGAAAGGGGTCAGGCACCAGGGCAAGGAGTTGTCTGAACCCGCCGCCATCAAGGGAAAACCAGCTACACAGCAAACTTTTCTAATTTATCTTGAATGTGAGGTTCATGGTATGAAATAATCCTGTTGGCCAGATTGGGTCAAATGCCCAGGCCTTGCTCCTCCTCATCCCTGCACCTGGAAAAGGCTTGAAAACACTGAGACCTTGAATCTCACAGAGCCTGGCTGGCCATAAAGTCAATTTTTTCATGAATTCAGACACTGGAGTCCTCTAAAAGTGCAATTTTCCCAGCATCAGATGAAAAGTTAGTCCTGGACCTCTTAACCCAGGACACAGCTGCACACCTATTTCTGTGTAGCAATTCTTTAACAGAAATACAGTTCACTGCACCGTGGACATCTGTTTTTCGAACTCATCAATGAATTCCCTAGCAATAATTATGGTGGCTTTCCAGAGAAAAGCAAGGAATGTACTGTAGATCAGAAGGCAGGGGTTTGTCTTTCAGTTCAGCAGGTGTTTGTCTTTCCAGCCCGTACATGTGACCCATGGTCTTTTTCTGTGCATATACTGAAGCTGACATTTATGCACTCAGGTCTGCTTCTGATTATTCCAGTTCTGTTAATTTCTAAAGCTTGTCCTTGATTTATTTATTTAATTTTTTTTTTATTATTATTTTTTTATTTTTTTAAGCAATTTGAGCTGGCTGTCACAAGAATGTTATCACAAATGAGCTGTCTTTAAAATCATCCTCTTGGGTTTTAATTAGTTAAGGGTAATTTGACTAACAAAAGCCACATAAACACAGACCAGAGCAGAAGGTGCCTCTTATTCATGCCCCCGGGGTCAGTGACAAGGATCTGCTGAAGCTGAAAGTGTTTCTCCCTAGTGCCTGATTGTAATGACGTTCTTTTTGTCTGCAAAACACTCATGAAGGACCTAACTGTAACTGGGATCAAACTCACTGGGTGCCAGTTTTTGCTCACAGACCTCTGTGATGAAGGGGACCATGAATAGTGTCCTGTACTGAAGTTAATGCTGGCAATATGTTGGGGAAATTTTTGTATATCTAAGCATTAATCATGGCAAGATTATTAGGAATGTTTTCTTATATAGTCAAGGCAGCTTTCATTCTTATCCAATAGGGAATCACAACACCTTTGACAAATATTGCTCACTTCCATTGAAATTTGGTGACATTGAGACTGAAGGAAATGCCTGAACACCATAAAGTTACTTCACAAGAATGGGGAGAGACCGTGAGAGCAAACCTGATTTCTTACAGAATGTGTCACAGGACCCTTTATGTTTAGAGGGAACCCCCAAACTGTTTGCTCATGGAGTGCAGTCTCAGAATCACACTGAAAGCAATGAGATATTGTCTGTTTAAGGAAACTTTGACTTAAAAGTTGATTCTGAGACTTTCAAAACTTGAGGGATAGCAAGAACAGATTCTCTCTTGCGGGATGAAACCAGCATTCAGGGTACAAAACATGGTGTTTTGTTGCTACATACACTCATTTTGGTCAGGTATCCATAAAATATGGTTCTCTGTGCAAAACTTTCTTGTACTATATGTTTTTGGTACATCAGTAAAACTTGGTGCATCAGTAAAACTCTCACAGAAGAGTTGCAAAGGGATACTCTCATATGTAGCTGTATCTGTGGAACGATTTAATGTTGTGAGAAGGTTTTGTCTATTTGTGTGTATGAAATATGTACATCCATGGATGGAAGTAAGAATGACAAATCTTTCTCCAGAGTTATTGCAACAGGAAGCCAGTAACTCATTTTAGCTAGCTGTGTCACTATTAGCGAGGGGGCAGAAGTTCTAATATTGCTCAAGTCTCATATAGTTTTTCATATTTTGCAGAGAGATAAATCAAAAGCCTTTTATGGTGTAGTGAGGACCACATTTACCTTCTGCTCCTCAGATGAGAGACAGAAAGTTTTGAATAATTTCTTCCAACCCGTACCAAAGTTCTATCAAACTTTTGAACTCACAACCCAGGCAGATCCACTCATGGGGATTTTCTAGTCTAGGGTGCAAGTCCTTTCTCTCACAGAGCTGTTCTTTAGGACTGACCAGTTAAAGACAATTCCTTCATTCTGTCACCTGAGCACTGGGGTCTCCAATTTCAGTATGTGCTAGAAAGAACTAAGCAAAATCACTTCAGCCCAGGGCTGCCCTCTCTGATGAGTGCCTTAGCTATGTAGGCAAGGCTTAATTTTCATAAGAAATTACACTGCAGGCTTTTTTCTTTTTTTTTTTTTTCTTCCTTTCCACTTTTCATGTGCATTCCAAATAGTTTTTTCCTCAGCTGACCCAGTGGTATGAGAAGGCTTCTTGAAGGAAAAGATGGAGTTGTACTGTTGAAAACCTATGGTGAGTCATAAAGCTTTGAAAAGAAATGCAGTCTTTACACCAGTTGAAGGAACTCGCCCCAGGTGTTCAGACAACACATGGGCTTTGCTTGTTAATCGAAGCTGACCGGTCTCCAGATTGGGGCGGTGTTAATCTTCTCTGCAGTGATATGTAATGCTATTTAAAAAAAAAAAATCGACAGCATAGAAGCAAGCCCTCTAGCTAAGGAGATAGATATTTGTACACAGAGATGGGTTTATTTATAACGGAGAGAAGGCGGCTTGAAGCAGTTACTCAGGAATTTTACATTTCAAGAACCACAGAAAACAGCTTCACTTTTCCCTGTTACTCAGTTTGGGTCTAGAGTGACTTTGGGTCTTTGAGCTGTGTAACTCTCATGGACGGACTTCAGTTGCCCAGTTTCTATTCACTTGCCTTGTATCTTCTTGAATCTTAGGGTAGCCAGCACTTCAGGGGAGCATTAAAAAAAGAGCTGGTGCAGGGCTGTGAAAGAGTGTACGCTTTGGATAACCTCTCTCTCCTTCCCTAGGGACCCAACCAACCTGCTCAACACAAGGGTATTGCCCTGCTGAACGCAGTGGGATTATTTGCAGATGCCCTCAGGGGTTTTTACAGTGGGTGCATACGGATATTCTACTTGGCAGGGAGGTGGGTCTCACAAGTGCCTGGAAGTGGTCTAACCCTTTTTCCAACATTTTACACCTACTTGGGCTCCCCGTGAGGCCAGAGAGAGTTAAAAGGTCTAGCATTGCTCTTTTCCTTTGGGCAGTTCAGGGATTATTCCAAGGACTAAAACATGAAATAACTTCGTAGAACAAGGGTTCTCAAACTTCTCCCATGGTATTTGGCACATACTCCCAGAGAATTTTCAAGACGAGAGGAATAGTTTCACTTGGAAATCTCATTAAGAAAGACGTTAGCCGTATCTTAATACAATTAAACAATTAGATTTACAACTAATACTGTGTGACCAACCAGTTCTCCCTGAATGCTGTGCTGATGACTGCAATCTGAGGAGTTTTTGGCTGACCTACAGCATGGCTGACTCATGGCATGTGCCATGGGCTTAAGACGGCTCAATATCAGAAATGATCCTGGACACAGGACTCCAGGTGGGGTCTCACAAGTGCAGACAAATAAAGGAACTTGAGAGAGTAGCCATTTAAAAAGTAATAAAAGAAAAAGAGAAGGAGAAATTGTAAGACTTAATAGCCCCTTAAATGAATGGCATAAAGCCTCCTTGGAATGCAAAAGACCTAAATGATCCTTTTCAGAACATGCGAAAATAGGAATTAACCTGAACCAACAGAAACTGGATGGAATTGTATTACAAGAAATACACCAAGAAAACAGGGGTTGTTAATTTAAAATTGGGATGGAAAAATCACTTACTGCACAGTTTTTCAGATAACACATCAAATCTAAAGCAGGCAGCGATTTTAATGGAGTAAATATTTATTTTATGTTATAGGATATGCCAGAGATACCAAAATATGCAAAGTCAGAAAGTAGTAACTGGAATGATACGTACTAAAAGCAGTATTTCTGAACAAAATCCCTCAAGAAATGACTTGTATGGATTTTGTCCAGCTGCTGGAAAAAGCTTATGAAATGGTTATTTCAGAAACATTGCTAGGCAGATGGTGGTCTTTTAGATTTATTCTGCAATTTTTCTGTCCTGATTTAGTCAAAACCCTCACTAAAATTGATCAGTGAATGGATTACTTGAAGAATAATTACTTTAGTCCCTGGTTGAGCAGTTTTTTCTTGCTTTAAGAGAAATAATGCAGGTTTAAGTCTTGATCAGACTCTGAAGAACTTTTGAAAACGGAACCAAAGCAAACATGCTTTGGTTGAAAAAAGCATTTGTTCGTACAAAACAGGCAGTTGTAATAAAAGCCAAGGAAATGATGAACTGGGCTCTTAAATTGGGTCTGATAATTCTATCAGGAGGTTTCTTCTAATAAGTAGCCTGACAGCCCCAGTATTTTCCTGTGAAATGGTGCGTGTGCCTGAACCCTGCGCACTTGCTGCAATGCCTGTGGGGTAAAGGTAGGAAGTCAGCGTCTCCCCCTCAGCTACCGTCGCTTTAATACAAGCTCCTAAAAATAGAACATGTTAAAAGTTTGTGGTAATGATTTTATTTCAGCCAAGATGCTTTTGTGAATTTGATAGCATTCTGGAATTACTTCAGCCACCCTGAAGCAGAATTTTTCAGCTAATAAATTTCTCAGGATGCCCTTCAGTGGGACAGCCTGGCCTTAACTTTATGATTGCATTTAGAACTATGTAAAAAAAGCATAGAAATACACAGAATGCAATAAAGACAAACTATCATCAGCTCTTATTTAGTACAGGTAACTGACAGCAGCTGCTGTGACTCAATGAATCAGAAATAGTTATAGATAATGGATGGTAAGACAAAGACTAAGTAATTTTTTTTCACAAGAGAGCAGCTGATCGTGTGACAAGGTTTTATTATAACAACAGTACTTCTGTTTTTCCAAATGATTGATGTACATAGTGCTCTGCATAGTCTTCTTTGATGATGAATGTTGGTGCCATGAAGCAGCCGTTACTCACTGTGCTATTACTGAACATGAATTTTGAATGACTCGGGGAATAGAGCAGCCGGGTACTTAAATCGATTAAATAAAAGCCAGGAAGAACCAAAGATAATGTTCCTCATAGAATTATAGAGTCATAGAATGGTTAGAGTTGGAAGGGACTTTCAAGATCATCCAGTTCCAACCCCCCTGCCATGGGCAGGGACACCTCCCACCAGACCAGGTTGCTCCAAGCCCCATCCAGCCTGGCCTTGAATCCCTCCAGGAGTGGGGCACCCACAGCTTCTCTGGGCAGCCTGAGTTGGTGTTTCACCACCCTCACAGCAAAGAATTTCTTCCTGATATCTCATCTAAATCTCCCCTCTTCCATTTTAAAACCGTTCCCCCTTGTCCTGTCACTCCACTCCCTGACCAAGAGTCCCTTTCCAGCTTTCCTGAAACTCCCTTCAGATCCTAGAAGACTGCTCAAAGGCCTCCCCAGAGCCTTCTCTTCTCCAGGCTCCTCCTTCAATATAAGCTCCTGTGGCTTTTGCACAGACAGTGTTTCTGGTAATTAGTTAAGGGATCATGGACTCACGGAATGAGGGGGTTGCCAGAGTTGGAAGGGACCTCTGGAGATGATCCCGTCCAACTCCCCTGCTCAAGCAGGGTTGCCCAGATCACAGCACTCAGCACCACTGGCGGCAAATTTAAATGAGCCACAAGCGTCCTAACGGTTATATTGCTGAGACCAGCTGCACTAGTATTTCAAAATACACTCTGACACGATTTTGAATAAGCACACACAAGTCATCTTGAATCATTGATGTTGGTCAACAGATGCTGCTCAGGAAGTGACTTTCTTTCTTATGGCTGGAATGAAATTGCCCTCTCTTATTACTTATTTCAGTACAAGTAGGGGACAGTCATAACCCGCTGACTTATTTGAGCCTAAATATAGTCTGACTGACTTTGAAAAGTGATTTTTTTTGTTGATTTCTTGTATTCAACTTAAAGAACCTTGTAGATTTCCAAAAGTTTTCACCTGATGTACGCTAGATCCCATGCTGGATCCAGTTTGGAACTGATGCTTAACTCTCAAACCTGTTTTTCTTTGCAATAATCAGATTTCTGTTGTCTTTTTTTTTTTTTTTTTTTTTTTTTTTTTCTTCTTAGGTTACGGTCTTTGGTAAAGCAGTTAGAGAGGGGGGAAGCTTCAGTTGTAGACCTAAAGAAGAATTTGGAATATGCCGCAACTGTTCTTGAGTCAGTATACATTGACGAAACCAGGTGAGTGAACTCCAGACATCAGCACTCTTCTTACATCTAGTACCAATGACACAAAATTGTAATTTACACCCCAGCTTGGAAATTTGTTTTAGCTGAGATTTATTACTCACAGACAATACGTTTTTAATCCTTAAAGTATTGTAGTCTGTGTAGAGCAGATCTTCAGTCCCTGATCTGAAAGCTGCTTTAAGTTTCCTGGGGCAGGGGAGGGAATTCCAAAGGATTCCAAAGGATTTATGATTTCAAAGGAATCATAAATTTAATATATATTCTCTTGGAGAAATGTTTTCATGATGACTGTGTTCCACTTGTTCTGAAAGTTTCTAAATTCCGACTCCTCCTTTCTTTTTGAATAGTCTTAAATATTTTCACTTATATCAAGTCTTTGAAATTAAAAAAAAAATTTGCTCCAGGTCATGATGGATGTAGGTTGGTAACACCTTGCAGAGGAATTTCCTGCTCTGTTCTATGTCGTTCCTCGGTCCTAAATGCAGTTGTGGAGCCCCCTCAGATGATCAGAATGGGAGAGGACTGTATGATACTAACTGGGCAGTCAGACGTGACTGTAACTGAGCTCTGAAGGGCAGAAAGGTCAGGAGTATTGATGAACCGAAGGTGAGGAGTCAGTGGATGATTACAGAGCTGTGCTTCAGAAGGCTGACGCTGATTGCTTGTGGGCCTAGTAGGGAGTTTCACAATATTTACATTCAGCCAAATGAAAGAATTAAACAATCTCTTGAAGGCTTGTATAATTGTGTTCCATTGGGGCTGCCAAACCAAAGACTTTTAATTAGAATATAGAATTATATTAGAATAGGTGAGTTTCTGGTTTTTGTTAATAATGTTGCAGTGCTCTCCAAGAAAGGCTGTTTTACCCATCTTTCCCCCCTCTCCCTTCTCTAGGCGTTTACTGGACACAGAAGATGAACTCAGTGACATCCAGTCCGACTCTGTGCCCTCAGAGGTCCGGGACTGGCTGGCTTCTACCTTCACGCGGCAAATGGGGATGATGCTCAAAAGGACAGAGGAAAAACCCCGCTTCAGGAGTATTGTCCACGCAGTACAAGCTGGGATATTTGTGGAAAGGTAAAGGGACATGTAATTACTTTGCTCTAGTAGCTGCCCACATACCGCAGATTGCTCCTGTAGTATTGAATGAAGAATACTTTCGTATGGCTTGAGAGGTGTTTCCCCATGGATCTGGATAGCATCTTGAAACCTGGGATTAAGTAATAGATTGCAACCTGAAACAGCACACACTGATCTGCTCTTAGCTTAATATGGATCTAACAGCACAGTTGGAATAATTTTGACAAAGAATATGCATGTCTGCGTAGCCCTAGGTCAAGAGTGACTGTTTTTAAAATTTGCTCAGCCCAGACTAAGCCTTCTGTTGCTTCCGTATTCCTCTGTAGTCTGTTATTTCTTATGAAGAACTGCTAAGGTCTTCTTAACTGCTCGAAGAAAATCCTGTATCATAGTATTACTGGAATGAACTACAGAGCAATACTGATGTGAAAACTGTGGAACTCAGGGAGGATTTCAAAAAACCCACTGAGTCCTCTCAGCCTCCTCTGCTGAGATTTGGATCAGAACCTACAGCCAAAATTGACTTCGCTCTCTGAACCATTTAAAACATTTACTCATTTCAATTTGGACTCATTTCCAATCTTACCTTTTGTAATGGAGTAACCACTCTTTCTTGACATTCTTCCTTCAAGCTAGGAGGGCTGGCAATAGTGAAACTTTTAGCAGACTTTAGGCAGCTTGAAAGACAGCAGGTCCCAGCTCTCGACAGCAAAACTCGAGTCAGAAATGGAAAAACAGAGCACCTTTTGCCACTTGGCAGAATCACAGTGACAGCCGACCAGCCCTCTGTGCTGGGGGCTGGATGTACCAGTGAACCTCAAGCCACACAGACACACAGAAGCCTCTGCCAGCATGTCTGTAGCTGAATTTCGTTTTTAATCTGTGTACCAAAGTTGCTGAACATGTTTTAAGAGCAGACTTTAGAAGACTAAACCTGTCATTTCTTCTTGAAACGGGTTTTTCCAAGTTTGACAGGCTATTTGTGAATGAAACCTCACTCTCAGTGAGGGACTTGCTCAGCAAGGAAGTAAATGAGCTGCAGGAGGCTGTTTTCCACCTGATCTGAATCACTGTGGCCCAAAAAAGGAAGTGTTCATATATGATACGGCACCAAAGGAGGGTTATGGCTCCCCTGAGCTAAGAGGGACTCTGCCGTAATTGTCAATCAACAGAAGGCTATAAGGCTCCTGACTGGAGGGAGGAGAGGGGTAAGAAATCCTGTAATTTAGGGAACAGGAGAATTTAATTCTCCTAAGGATCTGATTTTTTTCAGGTATGAGTATAGAACATGGCAAAGAAAAAGGGAAGTGAAGGAAGACTTCACACAGGATCTTTTCAGATGGGAGAAGAGAACTGTCCATCATCTCCTTTTAGTCCTGCGTTGCTAAAGTGCAAAAAGGGGTGACCTACAGAAAGGCTTTTTAGTGTTTCTGCATTCGGGAAGCCTTTTAAACACAACATGGCCTGAGAACAAGCTTAAAATCCAGTACATATTTCAGTACTTTGTTTAGTATGGTTGCAAATGTTGAATACTGCCTTGGTCTTTCTCTCTGTTTCCCTCAAACACACACGCAGAGCAAGCACCCAGAAGATACTATACCAATCTTAAACAAAAGGCAGACAAAAGTAATAGCTGTGCCAATTCGTTGCAGACAACAAGTGATTTGTGAAGTATATTCAGAATTGGGTTGCATGCGGACCAGCAAGGACTAAGGGAACTGAAAGAGCAGAATGGTCATCTGCAGTAGAGAATGGGGAACAGCTTGTCTATTTGAGTGTAGCCTTTCAGTCTAATGAAGACCTGATATTGGCAGATTCTTTGTGACGTCCTGGTAGGTAACGAAAGGTATGAGATACTGGAGAGTGTATGATCTCAGGTTATCCTATACAGTAAGAATGGTATAGAGAATACTGTGCAATTTAGGAACAAGAAGGAAGGAAAAAACCAAATTGCAGTCAGTGTTTCCTCAACTAAATCAGGTCTCCTGTAATGGCCTGTTGCTTTATGGTTTTGTGTGTTTGGGTGTGGGTTTTTTTTTTTTTTTTGTTTAATTCTGTTTATGTGTCTATTTTATCTTGGTAGAATGTACAGACGGACTTCAAATATGGTTGGTTTGAGCTACCCACCAGCTGTAATTGGAGTGCTAAAGGTAATCCCAAATAAAAGGTGCTGGGGGGGGCGACGAGACGACACTGTAAAGCATCCAGATAACACTGTGGTATTTAACTGGGTAAGGGGGTCTTAGTACTTGCCCTTTCCTTCTCCCTGACATTTAGTTTAGTTCACATACATTCATCATTTACTGGTCTAAGAGAATATCCTAAAGGAAAGAATAGACTTCAAATGCGTGGCTATTTCCAGGTTATGAAAGTTACAGCTCTTTTCTAGATTATGGTGATTAAGCATGAGGGAATGAACCAAAACCTCCCACAGGGGAGAAAAAAACCCCCACAGATCAAGAGGAGAGAAGGAAAAAGATTGGTTTCTATGAAAGAAGGGAATCTCTCGCATTGCTCAGCTCCAGGTCTTCAAGGTGACAAACACTTTAGGAATAATGACCTTTTTATGAGTTTTGAGGTTTTTCTTCTTCAACACCTTCTGAAAGTGTGGAAAAGCTGCAATTTACAATTGCTTTTCTGTGACTTGGGCCACAAATCATGTCTGGAAAAGCTTGACCCTGCCTTCAGTGTGTAGGCTCCACACAACTTGTAGATTCAAAGGCTCGAAAAGCAATTTACTGGGACAGGTCAAAGCAGAGTTGAATCTTCAGCATCCTTGATACTCACCTCTCTGTTGTCTGTACTCCCACAAGGGGCAGACTCTGCTCGGTGTATCCAACACTGTGCAAGTAGCAGGGTTGTCAGGATCGGCCCACGCTGGAGAGAACCACTGCCAAAATATTGGTGCTGTGCCCCAAATATGCTAGCTGTATAACCAGTGCTGGAATAATCACAATAGAGGGTTAATACCAAAATCAGAAGGAACTAAGGTGCCCTTTGGGTCTAGCAAGATAGTTCTAGTTTGTTATTACTTTGGTTGATTGAACAGTAGTAAAAATATGACCACATCTGCTTGTACTTTTTTTTTTACTGCAAAAAGCATATCACCTTACACTGTTTTAAGCATGAGTGAAGCATTGGAGGGTTTTGTTCACTGTAAAAAGTCATAAGAACTCCATAGGGACAGCAAAATCCAGAGGGTTTAATATCATTAAGAAATATATCTTCATTATTCCTTTTTCCTTCAAAGTTAATACTATTTTTCATAGCACGTGGGTAGGGGACAGATAAGGGTAAAATCATTCATAATAGGACCATTCCAATATGTCGGGTACTAAAGTAAACCAAGATTCTTATCTTTTTGGATTAAGACTTTGCTGATTAAATTATGGTGTGGAGAATTGCCATGTTTAGAATAAACAAAGGGTGTATGTGTTCAGAAGGAAAGCTTTTTAAATACAAGTAATATGATACTAATGAGTAAATTAGACTCTGCATTGGTTAAATGGAATTGAAAAAGTTAAAAAATAAAAAAAAGCTGTAGACTTAAGATCACCACTGTAATTCTCTATTTGGACATGTAAAGTGATAGAAAATGAACTGTAAAAGGGATGACTGTATTAACTGCTTTTCTACCCACTCTTGCAGAATGTAGACAAGTGGTCCTTTGATGTATTTGCACTAAATGATGCCAGTGGGGATCATGCACTGAAATTCATTTTCTATGAACTTCTCACACGTTATGATCTGATCAACCGTTTCAAGGTCAGTAGTTAGAAGATGGGTCTTTTCTTCCGTATAGGATTTTGTTCAACTTCTCTCTCATCCTGCTTTGTTCCATTCAAAATGCAATTTTAGCACTATTTGAAGGGTTTGTGGATGTGATTTCCCCAGTAAGCAAGACCAAATGTTATTTAAGTAGTACTTTGAATTGTAATGGGACACCATGAAGTAGGCAGGGTTCCAAACAGGCTTCCCTGTGAAATCCATAGAAAATACTACGTTTGATCCTGTGGGAATGATGGTGTCATTCTCCTGAGATTTGCAGGACTCTCAAGCATGCAGGCAGAAAAGGAGAGCTTGAATTAAAATTAAAATTCATCAAAAGAAGCACGGCCAGCAGGTGCTGGGGAGCGATTGTGCCCCTCTTCCCTGTTCTGGTGAGACCCCAGCTGGAGCATTGTGTCCAGCTCTGGAGTCCACAGCACAGGAAGGATATGGAACTGTTGGAGTGGGTCTGGCAGAGGGCCAGGAAGACAATCAGAGGGATGGAGCACCTCTCCTGTGAAGACAGGTGGAGAGAGTTGGCATTGTTCAGCTCAGAGAAGGAGAGACCTTATTTTAGCCTTTCTATTTAAAGGGGTCTTGTAAAAAAGATTGGGACAACTTTTTTTTGTGGGGTCTGTTGCACTAGAACAAGGGGTAATGGTTTTAAACTGAAAGAGGAGAGATTTAGACTAGATACAATGCAGATTTTTTTTTTTTTTTTTATGATGAGAGTGTTAAAACACTGGAACACAGTGCCCAGAGAGGTGGTAGGTACCCCATTCCACAAAATATTCAAGGTCAGGTTGGATGGGTGTCTGAACATCATGATCTAATTGAAGATGTCCCTGCTTATGGCAGGGGTCATTCAGCTAGATAACCTTTAAAAGTCCTTTCCAACCCAAACTATTCTATGATTGTTACGGAGATTTGCAGATACAAATGTGATGTATCTTTTCCTCCAGCTTTTAACAGGCTTAAATTTGGATGGCAGAAACTTTGTTCTCTGATCTTGACCATTGTCCACACCTAAATAATCTTCTGTCCCTTTCTCCAATGACACTTCCACTCCCTGGGGGTCCCCACTCACTTTGGCTGGAAAGGGTTTACAGATCTCTGGCTCCTGTACTTCTTCAGGAACTGCCCGTGCCTGATGAGAAGTGTTTGAAGAAGGTAACTGGTCTGAACTGCATCCTCCCCCGATACGTAGCCACCAGGGGAACAACAGTGCTCCTCTAACTGTGGAAATAGGAGCGTTTAGGGTATTTGCCGTTTGAGGAGATCAAACTGGCGAATCCGTGTTGCCACTTGTATATGTTGCAGCCGACACCAGCTGCATAGTCTCTTCTCTAGAAACCCCCTGGATTGCATTTTCTCAAGTCTGTGCAGTTCTACTCTTGGAGTCGGAAAAGCACAGCAACCCATAGGGCAGGCTGGATTTTGCTGTGAAAAGCCAGAGGTCTGATACATGATGCTTCTCTTAGCAGAGGATCTTAGACTTGCTATATGATACATTTCATTAGAAAATCTTGAATGTGAAATAGTAAAGCCCAGACATATTCCAGTGGGTTGTGAGGGTGACAGAGAGGCACTTGTGGCCCAGTTAGAAATACTTCTCCTGGAGAAATACTCAGTCAAGTGCTCTCTGTTACTTTGCACACTGCATGTGTCTTCCAGATGGGATTTTGTAGTATACTTACCTTGTGTGTGTTTATGTGGGAATCATTCATCTGTAATGCAATTAGGGATGGGAAGCCAGTTTGAGGAAGTAACCTGGATTCCCTCTCTCTTGAGTGCCTGTTTCAGGTGATTTAGCATTTTGTTTATTTGTGAAGTGCAAGCTGCTCTTTGGGACCTCTTATCAAAATGCTCTCTCCTCCAAATGCTAGCTGTTAAAGGTGATTATTTTGTTATTGATTCTGTGCTGCTTTCCTCAGATCCCCATTTCTGCCCTGGTGTCCTTTGTGGAAGCTCTGGAGGTTGGCTACAGCAAACACAAAAATCCATATCACAACCTCATGCATGCAGCAGATGTGACACAGACGGTCCATTACCTCCTTTTCAAGACAGGCATAGCGGTAAGTACGGGAATTGGCATCCTGAATACCTAATGAGATTACAGCAGTTTTGGCTCATTAAGGAGATTATGATTATCCACAGTCAAAACTGTTTGCGCTGTAGACAAATTTCATTTGATATGGCTGTACTAATGAAAGAAGAGATTTAGGACTATTTAGAAATAGAAGGTAGGTGAAGACATGGATAACTCTCCTCAGGGTGACCTAAAAGAGGATGAATGAGAAACCCAAGCTCAGTTTTTCACTCTGCCACAGATCTCCTGGGTGGTTCTGCCAAGTCACTTTGATTGGATTTGATTTCACCTAATGTGAAAAAACAAATTGTCTAAGCTTTCATCTTAGGGGAGTAAGGCAGTACTTCCAAAGGACAATTCATTCCATTTATCTGAAGATGACAAGAGCTGTGGTCTGGAGATGCTCATCTCCATCCAGTCTCTACAGCAGAACCAGCTGCACTGGCTTGTGCAGACAACTGAAGTCTGACAGCAGTGACAGTAACAGATAGAAGGCTTAAACAAAAATACCAAGCACACAATATATTTCTAGTCCTCTTCAATATTTTAATCAATAACCTGGATGAAGGGATGGAATGTATGCTCAGCAAGTTTGCCGATGATACAGAACTGGGAGGGGTGGGTGACACCCCAGAAGGCTGTGCTGCCATTCATCAAAACCTGGACAGGCTGGATAGTTCGGCAGAGAAGAATTTGATGACATTCAGCAAGGGCAAGTGTAAAGTCCTGCACCTGGGGAGGAATAACCCCTGCACCAGTACAGATTGGGGCTGACCTGCTGGAGAGCAGCTCTGTGGAAAAAGACCTAGTGGACAACAGGATGACCAAGGGCCAGCAGTGTGCCCTTGTGGACAAGAAGGCCAATGGCATCGTGGGGGGCATCAAGAAGAGTGTGACGTGATCAGCAGGTGGAGAAATGTCATCTTGGTCATTTACTGTGGCCTGGAGAGGCCCCATCTGGAGCACTGGGACCAGTTCTGGGTCTCCCAGTTCAGGAAGGACAGGGAACTGCTGGAGAGGGGACAGCAGATGACCACAAAGATGATGAGGGGCCTGGAGCATCTCTCTTATGAGGAAGGGCTGAGGAACCTGAGTCTTTTTAGTCTGGAGAAGAGAAGACTGAAGAGGGATCTGATCAATGCCTATAAATCCTTCAAGGGTGGATGTCAGGAGGATGATGCCAGTCTTTTTTCAGTGGTGCCCAGTGACAGGAAAAGAGGTAACAAGCACAAACTGGAACATAAGAAACTCCATGTCAATGTGAGGAGGAAATTCTTGACTTTGAGGGTGGCAGAGCCCTGGCAGAGGCTGCCCAGAGAGGTGGTGGAGTCTCCGTCTCTGGAGATATTCAAAACCTGCCTGAACACGTTCCTGTGGGACGTACTCTGGGTGAGTCTGCTTTGGCAGGGGGGTTGGGCTAGATGATCTCTAGAGATCACTCCCAACCCCATATCATTCTGTAATTCTGTAGTGTCTGGTGGTCTCCAGTTGTGAGACCTACAGACACCACTGGAGACTGGCATGGTCAGAGGACAGACTGTCTGCAGGATTGTCTTCTTGGCCTGAGTTGATAGGCAAATTACTTTTAATGGAAAATGTTCTGAGATGCGCTTGCTTGTGAATGTTTAGTCCGTGGCAGCTCTTGACTCTCTGGAGGAAATTGACTCAAGGGTGTGTCTACCTCTGTGGGCTTGATATAGCTTGATAGGTCAGAGAATGTGCATATTTTAGATTTACGTGGATAAAAGGAGAACTAGAATTCATGTGCGTGTGAGCATATGGCCAAGCTGGCACTGGAGGGCTAGTTTCTAATGTGCATGTTATGTTCACACATGATAAATAAATGTAGGGGACATCCCGTTTCCAGAATGTGCTCTTATCAGTAATTATCCTTACTCCAGTGTACATAGTTGTTCAGTTCATCACATTCACAATATTAAGGCAAGGAACTTGGACATGCTGGAATGCAAGACTTTGGTTTCAGAAGACATGTTGATGCCATTGCTTTAACTTTTCACTGGGATGAAGACAAAGACTTGCAAAAAAATCATACAATAAGATAGGGGGGAAAGCCCTTGTTTATCTTGTTAACTAGTTATTTGCAATGTGGAAAAACTACTTTTTTTTCCAAATTTAAATAGTCCATATAGTGGTAAATTTTTCTAGTCTCAAAGGGAAGAAGCAAATGTCTGATTTATTTTCACATGGTTCATTAGCCTTTGTCATTCTTGAGTTATCTGCAATCTCTCGCCAGCTTTATTCCAAGCTTCCTTTTTCTTCTGTTTTCTGTTTGTCCTGGTTTCCAGCAGGGACGGGGTTAATTCTCCCCTGTCTCTATCCAGCACAGCCATTCCACCCCAGGTGTGCCAGGCCCAGGGACAGCAGGGAGCCAGCCGGGGAGGGGAGGGGCCACAGCCGGGAGTGGGCGTGGTGACGTCACGGCGTAGGCCTATATATGGGCGGGCAGAGCCGGGGTTCATCTCGGTGGCGTCGGTGGCAGTCGGGGCGGGGGGGGGTGCGGGCAGTATGTGCTGGTGTTTGTCTCCTCCGTCTGTGTTACTGTTTCCCTGCAATACCTGCTGTTCTGGTAAACAGTTTTTATCTCAACCCATGCGTCTGCCTTTTCTTTCTCATCCTCTCCATACCTCTAGGGGGCGGAGTCAAGGGACTGCCATGTGGCGCTTTTGTTGCCGCCGAGGCTAAACCGTGACACTGTTCAATTAAAAAATCTTCTTTCCCTCTAGTATTATTCAGTGCCTGAAATTCCTTCAGTTTTCCTGTAATTTTCTTCCCTGGGATTATGCTTTGGGATTAATTTCTTATACTTTACTATTTGAACTAGAATATTTTGGGTTCTCTCATAGATATAATGTTGAAACAGAATTTGGAATGACTCTGATGTTTCTTCCTTAGAGGCCTGGTATAGAAATGTGATGTGCAGGAGCAACTTCCAAGAGCTGACACTCTTTTTGCTCATTTCCTTCTTTCCTTTATTTAATTCTGTTGCTCAGCTGTGATCATTATTTTATTCAGTATTATTTTCTGACTAATTATTATACTTACTTAGGAATTACTGTATGATTTATTTGTGAATCCAGACAATGAGTTGCAAATGGTAGAATCTAAGTGTTCTTTCTCTGAGACGGTCTAGGACTACGGAAGAATATTCCCTGCAGCAGACCTGTAAAACTGCAGAACCTCTGTCACATCTGTTTGTACCAAAGGGAACTGAGATCTTCCTCTTCTCTTGATGCTTGTGATTAATAAGCAGATCATCATGAGCTCTGAAAATGATAGCTGCCTTGGAATAAAAGACCATAAACTCTGAGGAAGGAAGTAGGCGAATTATTGCTGGCTTTGCTTTGTAGGATTTTCTTGGAAATGGATCCACTTATTTTTTTAGATTTGGAAACAGCTCTTTCCTCCTCCTTTTTCTTTCTGTATACATTGATCCTTTTGTTTACATGCCAATGACTTGCCTTAGTATCTAGTTCTTCATATTTATTGAATGTTCGTGAAAGACAATCATGCCTCATTACCCCTTTTTTGTTTTTGCTCTGGAAGTCAATACTTGCTCTTTCATGCCTTCTTCCTGCCCCATTACCCACCTCCTGTAATCACAGAAAGTTGGAAGGTTTTGTTGTGGATTGTTCTTGTCAAGCCTTTAGAAATTACATTCATATTTCCTTGCTCTTTTCATCCTGTGACAGCATCGTGCTGATTTCTCAATGGTTCTTGATGGCTTTGTTCTTTAAATCTCACTCTCTGTTCCCAAGATGAAGTCCGTCATAGACTAGTGAAAGGTACTGTCGCTGCTTTGATGGAGGTTGCATCCCTTCGCTGCACACACTTTACCAGCAGGTTTGGTTTTCCTTGCAAGGTTGTCACAGAAAGAAGGGACTAAAAAGTTCCAATTACTTACCTGCTATTTCCCTCCTTTTGCTCACAATCAGAGAATCATAGAATGGTCTAGATTAGAAGGGATGTTCAAGATCATCTAGTCCAACCACCAACCTAAGTATAAGAAAAACCCACAAAATCCCCAAACATTCCACCCCTACCCCCCCCCNCCCTCCCGCCCCCCCCATCACTAAACCATGTCTCCAACCACTATGTCAACCCAGCTTTCAAATCTGTCCAGGGATGGGGCCTCAACCCCTGCCCTGAGCAGCCCATTCCAATGCTTCAGAACCCATTCTGTGGAAATATTTGTCCCAGCATCCAATCTGAACCATTCCTGGAGCAACTGTAGGCCATTTCCTCTTGTGCCATTGCCTGTGACATGGGAGAAGAGACCATCTCCCCCCTGCCCCTCGGCTGCACCCTCCTTTCAGGGAGTTGGAGAGAGCCAGAAGGTCTCCCCTCAGCCTCCTCCAGGCTGAACACCCCCAGCTCCCTCAGCCTCTCCTCAGAAGACTTCTTCTCCAGACCCCTCACCAGCTCCGTTGCCCTTCTCTGGACCTGCTCCAGCCCGTCAATGTCTTTTTTTGTGGGAAGGGGCCCAAAACTGGACACAACTCTTGAGGTGAGGCCTCACCAGTGCTGAGTAGAGGGGGGCAATTGCCTCCTGACTTCTACTCCCCACACTGTTCCTGATCCAGGCCAGGATGCTGGTGGCCTCCTTGGCCACCTGGGCACACTGCTGGCTCATCTCCAGCCCACAGTCCACCAACACCCTCAGGTCCTTTTCTGCCAGGCAGCAACTCACAATCTGCCCCCAACCTGTAGCACTGCAGGGGGTTTCAAGCCTAGTTTGACTTTGTTCTACTTACACTGGTTATTTATTGCCCGCAGTTCACAACTGTAATCCTGATCTTTATCCTGAGTGGTCTTTCTCACATGCTCTTATGATATTTAATACTTTTCCCCAGGTGCATTGCACCCTATTTGAAAATCTACCTTCAAAATTACCCTGAACTTATTCAACAAGTGAAGCTTTGGTAGGTCATGCAAGTTAAAACTTCCGGCCTGTGTCTTAAAAGATGGGATGGGAGACTTCAGGCACAGAGCTCGTTGCCTTAGTGCTGTTTTAAGGCTCAGGTCCTCAGATGCTGTTGGAGTGGGACTTGTCAGATGGGGCCTAAAAGGTCTGAAGTGGCTGCATTAGTATAGCTGGTGGTGCCCCCTACTACTGTTCTGTGTGCGTCCTCTAGGTTTGCTCTGCCTGTTCCTGAGCACTTGTGCCTGATTTTTTGCTGTCATTTGCAGTCTCTTATTTGTGGAAGGTGCAGCGCATGGTTGTGGAACTGAAGTCCAGATCTAAATGCGTAGCCTGGAAAGCCCAGTTCCTTCCCCCCCCCTCCCATTGCAGTTGCCAGTTGATGTTGCTTGAAAGCTGAAATCATGTTCTTCATCACCTGTAAAGCATTCCTTCTTCACAAGTCACACCTGGAAACAGAAACATCACAGATTTCTTCACCATCAGATGGAGAAAGTTCCAGGTTCCTGTCCTGGACCAATTGTGTAGAAATGAGAAAACAGGTTTTCTGTCTCTGCCCATTTCTCGATCTCTTCATGAAATATCTCTGGCCAATGTTTTAGAACTGCATCTTTAATGTAAGGAGATCTTTCATACTAAGATTTGCTTCATTCTTCATTGGTTATGCTGAGAGAGCTGTGAAAGGCAGGAGGAGAGCTGGATGGGTGGCTGTGTGCAGAGGCTCACCTTTATCTGTGCTTCCCCAGCACATGGTTACCAGAGCAATGGTGACCCCTGAACTGTAGTAGATGTCTAGAAGAGGTTCATGAAACCACACTGCCTTTACTGGGCTCTGAATGAAAGGGCAGCTCGTACATGAACATCTGTTAAAAGGTTTGCAGGTTTATCGTGAGCCATTGCAAAAATACTTGGCAATCACCGTGTTAAAGGTTTTCTCTAATAGACTACATTCAAGCACTTCATGCAAATATTTACAACATCTACAGTATCTAGAGCCTTTGTCTCATGCACTTGATGTTAATAGCACTCCTTGTGTGCTACCAGAGGAAAACCAGACATAAAATGATTGATTGACTCAGGGAAATTATTAAAAGAATCTGAGTCATTTAGAAATCTAAGTCAAAAGTGCATTGAAAAATCAGGCTTTGACGAGGCAATTAGGAAAAAAGAAACCTCAGGGCTTTCTCAAATGCCTCTATAAATGAGAAATAACAAGAAGTAGTGTTCCCTGTTCTCACGATTCACTGATAGATGAAGGCTTTTAGTCACTGGAGTATAATGACATTCCTTCTGCATTTGAGGCTCTGCTACACAGGTCAACTGAGCTGAAAATATATACCCTGGTGGTATGTGCGCACCTGCATGTGTATCATCAGGTTCCACTTGAACAACCTTGATTTTCTTGAGGTTTCCCTTTCTCTTTTCCTCATACATTGCCTTTAAAGAAGGGCACATTTTTCCCCTTGCTCTGCCTTGAGCCTCACTGGCTGTTGCAAGCAGTCTGCTGAAGTTTATTTAGGTGAAGCATCAGGAAATAATGCTGGTCTGGCTTACGTGTGTGAACCAGAGAAGTTTGCTTCACAACAGCTGGTGGGCTGCAGGGGAAAGGCAACAATGTGGAGCACTGACTGTCAGCAGGGGATAACTTGCCTTAAAAAACAAAAGCCTGAATGCCTGGGAAAATGACAGCTTACTCGATTGCTCTGTAATCTCTTTTCAGCACTGGCTGACAGAGCTAGAGATCTTCGCTATGATCTTCGCAGCTGCTATCCATGACTACGAACACACTGGAACCACCAACAACTTTCACATCCAGACCCGGTGAGGCCACCGTAAATCATGATGAAGGCTTGGGAAAATGGAGGGAGAAACCTTTGGAGAATAACAACACAGCCACCTAAAAAAGTGCAGGAGTTTTTGCTTTCAAGTGTTACAAGAGGAAAATTTACTTCCTTAGGTTGCATTTAATTTTCTCTTGCTTGACTGTTTACAATGGAATGCATGTGTTCTAGCTTCTTGAACATTGTTCCATATTAATAATCAGGAAAAAGGAAAGTCCCAAAATATTTCTGTGTAAAGTTGCTAAAGATGAATTGCTGCACAGAGTGATGTATTTTGATGAAGGTATAGTTTTGGAGGAGATATTATAAATCAGCAGTTTTTTCTCCTTGTTGAATTTGAAGAACAAACATTAGCCGCATAAATGAAGAACTCAACAATATCTCTATTCGTAAGTGAACACCAACACTACACATACTGTGTTTACTTTAGTGGAAAGCCCCACCTGCAGCAGTGGGATATGTTTACCATTACCCATCCAGGGATATAATTTTTTAAAGCTTTGTAAGTTGTTATACAGTAATTAGCTGACCACAAACTAGATTAGAGGGGCATATTTTCTAAATCTTCTAAAAGGGTTGTGTTATGCTGTGTATCACAGATATATAAAGGTTGCTAGGATAGATTACACCTACGCTCAGGAAGGCATGGGACCATAGATGTCTCTGTGCTGGGCATGGCTTTGTGCATGCAGGGATTACGGATCTGCTGTATTTCCCAGATACTTACAGAAGAATTCAAGGAAAGGCAGTTGTAATTTAATTTCTGTAAAACTGACCATCAGAGGGTGTAAAATGCCAAGGGAGAAAATTATCCTTGGCTCTCTGGGAAGCAGAACTGAGGGGGACTGCAACAAGTTGTTCTCCCCCTCTGTTGCCCTTAACTTCCAGCAAGGCCTTTCTCTTCAGCCCAGTTTAGCCATTCATCAGTCACAGAACTGTTAAGTATCTCTGGCAGCTCTCACCATTTTTTTTTTTTTTTTTTTTTGGGAGGATAAAACAAAGAGACTAGGTGAGTCTCAGCTGATGAAATCCATTCAGCAGTCAATTTTGATATTTAGCTTTCTTTTACTGAGTAACAGCAAGGAACAAAGTATTACAAGTGCTCTTAAAATGCTTGTATCGGTGCCATAGAAATAATCTCTGCAGCTGATCAAATGAAAACTTCTGAATGTGAGACTCTTGGCAGGGAGGAAACATAACCTTTCATATGTTTTCTTTTAAATGCTAGGTCAGACTCAGCCATTCTGTATAATGACCGGTCTGTGCTCGAAAATCACCACGTCAGTGCAGCGTATCGACTTTTGCAAGATGATGAAGAGATGAATATTTTATCTAATCTCTCAAAGGACGACTGGAGGTAAAAATGAACATGGGGCTGACTGTGTCACTGCACCCTCACCATAGACTGTTATTGCCTTGTTTGAATAGCAATATGCATTACTGTATATGGCATATTAGTATTTCTATCGCTACAAAGATCTTTGAAAGAGTTTTAAAAGGTGTTGATCTTGCTTACTTCTGCTTTCAGTTTTCACCTCTGGTAGTGAGACTAGACTTCGTGGCATAATATACAGTTTGACTTCCATCTAATTGCTAAGTCTCATAGAAAAACCCTTTGTATATCCATTTGTAATTGGGCATAGAGCTAGCCTGCTGTTTGTTCATCCTAGAGCATAAAAATAACCTTTATCTATGTTGTCACTCCCCACCTGAAAATTATAAATGGGGCTTAATGCAAAAAATCATCCAGTCTAAGGAGCATAAATCAGTGTTACTATATATGCCAAGGTGATGTAAGAAGCTGTAATTTAAAATAAGCCTCATGCAACATATGATTTATGTGCCAAAAGCAGCCCATGAGGTGCTTTATAAGCAGACAGTTCAACTGATGAGGGCTTTCTGGTTTTATGGGATCTTTTGAACTCTGCGGAGTGGTACTTTAGAAACGGACCAGTGTGCTAGACAGGAAGAATGGTCTGCTCTGTGGTCTTTCTCGTGGAAGGGGAAGCAACTTGTGGGATCTTACATGATGCACAATCCCACAGTGCTGAGCAGTTAGTTCATCTTATGTTAATATAAACATGGGGAAATGAGCCCTTCTCCAGAGCCTGGCTTCTAGCAAGCTGGTCAGTGAAAGTTCTGCCTGCTGATCTATTTAGGCTGAACTTCCTGTTTTATCCTGTTCGTTTCCATAAGAATAAAGTATTGAGACTTCAACTGGACAAAATGAGCAAAATTCCTCCCTTCAGGAGATTTTATTGTTGATTCCTAGCATAGGGATTAAGTAATCTAATAATTATTTTTTTTACTGTCCCTTTCCCATGAGTGCAAGGGTCTGTGAGTTCTTCACTAGCATACAACTCTAAGGTGGACACTGCTATGGAGCAAAGACAAATCCAACGAAGTGTCCAACAAAATGATGTAATGTTCTCTAAGGCAAGAAAAGTAAAACCATGAAATACTTATTCTAAAGAAGAAATGAGGATATTTGCCAGATTGATCGATGCAAGGCTTGGAAGTATTTAGGTGTAAAGTCATCCAGTGTCTGTCTCAGCAATCAGTAATAAAGATGCCACAGAACTGTGCTTGCTCATGGGACCATGCCAGATTCCATGTTTACACCTGGATCATCTGTGGGACATTGGTTAGACAACAAAAAATCAGAGCTGTGACACTGGACACAAGATGAATTATTATTCAGCATGTGATGGTAATAAACCAGGAAAATCACTTCAGATTTCCCTCTTCTCCAGTTTTCCTGACCATGCTTTCTGACAAGCTGCTCTCTCCACCTCATTATTCCTTTCCCTGATTCTGCAGGTGTTATTTAAAGGCATGGGCACAAATTGTCTTGGAATTTATTTTCAAATTGGGCAGCTTCTAACTTTTTCTCAGGGGTAAATGTGATGTCTTTCTCGTTCCTGGCCTCTGTCCTTAGGGAAATCTATATTACCATGAGAGAGAACATCTGGAAGTGTAATGAGAGGTATTAAAATCCCAAATTAGTCAGCCAAGCAGCACAGACAGGTCTATAAAGAAGACCTTGGGTCCAAAAAAGGACAGCAAAGCTGGTGAGGAGTCTGGAGAAAAAGTCCTGTGCGGAGAGGCTGAGGGAGCTGGGGATGTTCAGCCTGGAGGAGGCTGAGAGGAGACCTTCTGGCTCTCTCCAGCTCCCTGAAAGGAGGGTGTACCCAGGGGGGTCAGTCTCTTCTCCCAAGTCACAGGTGGTGGGACAAGAGGAAATGGCCTCCAGTTGTGCCAGGGGAGGTTCAAATTGGAGATCAGTAAAAAAATATACTGAAAGGGATATTAAGCCTTGGAATGGGCTGCCCATGAAGTGGTTGAGGTGCCATCTCTAGAGTGATTTAAATCAGGGGTTGACAGAGAGCTTACGAGTAAGGTTGATGATTGGACTCGATGATCTTAAAGGTCCCTGTCAACTCAGATAATCCTATGATTCTATGAATCACCAGGAATAAAGGAGAAGATGTTGCAGACATTTCAGGGCGATCTTTGGCTTTCAAATCCCACTGGTAACCTTGGGAGTGAGAGCTGACTTTGCCTGCCTCTTCACCGTCTGTCAATAATAATATTTACCAAGCACCTGTGCTTTTGGATGGTGTCACAGCAACATGCAGACATTTGAAAGTAGTGCAGCTTCTTCTCCTGCCTCATTTGTTCTTTGAGATTGTCAAGTAAATTTTTTGAGAGGTAAAGAAGGGGAAACTATTTCAGTTGACTTGTTTTTCCTCTGCTGTTATATGGTGTACTTCTCTGCTTGATAGGTCTTAGCCCAGGTTAATGGCAGATGACTCTGAAAGTGTGTCGTGTAAAACATTATGCTGCAGCACCATAACGTGTTGTGTAGACTTTGGAGACAATTGCAGAACCAAAGTGCTAAAGCTGGTTAGAGCAAAACGTCACGGATGTGTGTATCCCACAGCCATGGCTCCAGTCAGACTGAGGAGCAAAACCAAGACACGGATCACTATCTCCCTTCAGTTCTCTCTGTACTCTTTTCCAGCCTTATAGCAGCCTGGCAACAAATGCACGCACGGCCATCCGCCAGTGTCTGTCTACTGAGATTTTCTCTCGTGCCTTTCCTGTGTCCACACGCCTTCCAAGGCTCCCTGCTATTAGGGTGCCTGGTGTTTGAAGTGACAAAGAAGCACTCTTCATTATTACAATACTTTAATGTCTGCGGAGTGTTTTTCTTCTCTCTGTGGGAGGAAACCATCTTCTGAAACGTGTGTGGAGGTCAGAGAATGTGCATATTCCAGATTTACGTGGATAAAAGGGGAACTAGAATTCACGTGCTTGTGAGCATATGGCCAAGCTGGCACTGGAGTCGGTGACTCATTCGCCTGAGCTGAGCCCTTGGCTTTCTTCTTGCTGCTGGAACAAGCTACGCACCAAGTACCCCATGCAGACCCTTCGGATGGAGGTGCACTCCAGAGGACCTAGTGAAGTGTCTGCTGTTTCCAGCGATAATCCCAAGCACTAATTACTCCCATAGCACATTCATGCCCTTCTATTATAATTATTTTTTCCATGTGTTTCTGTTGTCCTCTCCTGCCTCTCTTTGTCTTGCTTGTATTGACAGAGAGGTTTGTGTCGCTGGGAATGAACCAGACCAGGACTGGTGAAAAAAAAGATCCCAAGTCATTTGTAATATGTTTGTTTCCAGCCACTGTATCATCATCTTGACTGCTGTTGTCTGTGCAACTGGTTGTACATAAGGGTGGGGTGGAGGACATGGGTATACTGGGTCAGAGCAAGCCATCAGAACACGAATGCGGAACTCCTGGTGGGGGAACTCATGACGTGTCACCCATGGGACAGGGTAAGCACAGCAGTCTTAGGTCTCTCCACAGTGATGGCCTGGGGCTGGAACTTCAGCCCAGCCACCAGAAGCAAAAGAGGCACGCTCAAAATAGACCGTGTCCTTCATGAAACATTCATGAAAAGAAGAGTGGTAACTTTTCTTTTTAAATGAAACCTGACCCATTTCTGAATCTCACAAGTCCCGAGCTGACATGCTAACCTTGGGTTGTTCTTCCTGTTTTAGCCTGTGGAGAACTGAACTGGGAGGAAGACAAAATAAATTTGTATTATGTGCTAGATCAGAGTGTTCTGGCAGTGTAAAATCTTTAGGACATCGGTATTATTTTCAAATGAATTTAAACTGGATTTAAACAAGTTTGCTTGACAAAAATGCGTACAGGAGTCGTTTGAATGAGTATCAGGGAAGTAATGCAGGTTCTCAAAAGTCTTGGCTGCATGTATGCATGACATATACTAGAAGATTTTTTAACATGCTGTTTTTCTTTTAATAATATGATTAAATTTTCAACATAGGTGTCAGGCAGTTTTAGTCAATTGGATAGAGATTCAGGTTCAAAAACTCGCTTGGTTCATGCTGAGGCTTCAAACAGTCTTCTTACTTCCTTCGAAGAATAGGCTATAAAAGGAATCAATTTAGAAGGTTTGTGCTTAATTGAAAAAGGAGTATGAATACTAACACGCTCTTCAAAAGACATTTAGGATTTCTCTTAGCAAGGATTAGCCACCTGACTTAATTTCCAGCTCTCCCACTCCTGTCTTTGTGTAGAAAATCATCCATTCTCTTTCTCGCCCCTGCCAGAGGGATGGTGGAAAGAGTTACATACAAAGGGAGAAGCACTGTCAATAATTTGCAGATAATCAACAAAAGGAACCGGAGTGTGTCTGATGCTGGGTTTTATGTTTCTCTTTCCTTGCTCCTCTCATTGGGATTTCGTCCAAAAGGGAATTCAGAGCTCTAGTGATTGAAATGGTGTTGGCCACTGATATGTCCTGTCACTTCCAGCAAATCAAAGCCATGAAGAATGCATTACAGCAGCCAGAAGGGTGAGTCACTTCACAACACGGTGTAGTGAGGGGCTACATTTTAGCTGGTGCTTTAGCATTGTGTTTGACTTCAAAAGCTCCTCTCTAGAGGCCCTCACTCTTTTTGATGTCCGCATCGATTCTCCTTCTACTATTGAATTTTGAATGAATTCACTTAGGAGTGTACTGGCACCCTCTGATACACACATCCCTATTCTGTGCTGGTGGACCAAAGCTTGCAAAGGTCACCATGTTGGGATAAGCCTCCCTGGGCATTTTCCTTTGCATATCAGGGTAACATCAAGGACGGGATCCAGCTGAATGACCTCGTCAGCTTCAGTATGACTCAAGGTTATAAGATCTGCAAAACACAAGAAGTGCCCTTCTGCAGATCGTATCAGCTGCCTCCTCTGCAAGGGGAAAGGCCTGCTCCATAACCAGAGGACAGAAGAAAACAACTTGAGATCACTGAGGGAGGGACTAGAAGATAACAGATGAAGCAGTATAGGCAAGGCCTTTTCTTCTTCCCAGTACGTCACTGGGAGCTGTCATATTTTGTCCACAGCTCTTCCCCATAAAATTCCTTTTACACTGTAGGAAACTGCGTGATGGTCATTATTTCACCCAGGACACAGGTCCACAGCCACCCAGAATTATACCTGTATCAGACTCTTGCGGCTATCCACTTGCTCCTGTCAGAAGCTACAGCTCCCCCAGCTGAAATGGGGAGCACAATAGCTCTTCAAGCCTGCTTGTGCAGATAAGCAAGCTTGGAAAGGAGATCAGCAAGCCTGAGCAAACTTTCTCTTTGCACTTCAAAACATCTCTTTTGTAAGAGGAATGTTGGACAAATTAGACAATCTTTCATAGTTGTCTGATTTTATCAACACAGAAATCATCCCATTAATATCCTGGCCAAAGGTTCTAATGACTTCATTTCCCTGCTTAGGTGAGATGTCTGTCATTCTCCACTGCGAAAGCAGACAATTAATTATTTTGATCCTTTGGATTTTCAGAATTGACAAGCCGAAAGCCTTATCACTGTTGTTGCACACAGCAGATATCAGTCATCCAGCCAAGGCCTGGGATCTCCATCATCGCTGGACCATGTCTCTGCTAGAGGAGTTCTTCAGACAGGTAAAACTAGGGAAATTCCTCTGTATTTCTGCAGCACAGAGTGAGTGTCTAGGATCAGCCAAGGAAGTAGGAAAATATGAACACGCATCTTTTCCTTCTTCTCTGATTTTCTCAAGAGACTCCTAAATGGTAAGAAGCTTTCTTATCTGGCACCAGTAGCAGTGGCTATTATGCCTCTTGGGGAGCTAGTGCCTATATCTATATCTATATATGGAGATATATCTATACATATAGATGTTATCTATATAGCAGAAATTGTAATTTGGGAATCTGTATTTTAGATTAGCAGAATACGTGACATTCTTCTTACTTAGGTGTAGAACCATAGAAAACAGATTTAGGTAACTGTACTTTGTAGAACTGTACTTACATTGTTGGGGTAGATGCGAAGAATGCGTTGCCCTTACTTTAGATGAAGTGAACTCATCTAGTTTGTAGCTCACAGTGGACCACCTGTTGGCAGACCCACAAATCTAGACAAATCATTAAGCTCTTTGTGGTAGCTATAAGCTCCCAAAGTGACTAATTAAAAGCATTTAAAGAGCTGCCTTAAGAAAAAGTTTAAAAGCAAACAGAGCAGCTAAGAGTGTTTAGGATACTTTTCACCAATATGAATTACTAAACTAAGCAGAAAACTAAGTGCTTCATTTCCTTCCAGCATTCAGTAACTTAATGTTATATAGTAAATCTGAACACAAAAAAGAAAAATATGACGATTTTTAAAAAAACTTCTAACAATCTTTTCTTAATGCCATCTGTTTTTACGGGTGTTGTGAGAATCCTTTCTTAATAAGGACATTGCAAGAATTTGCTGTGAAATTAATTCTAATGGGTTTTTCAAACCAAGAATGGGTTTACTGGGCAGAAGCAAGTCGATCATACCTGCAGCTCTCTGTGTTGCCACACAGGTGGCTCACACAAGTAGAATTATTTTCACATATATTTTAAGGAACCCCCTGCGTGTTTATGTTTTTCTAGTCCAAAATTGTCCTCGATGTTTTAAAAGACATCACTGCTGAGTCCCGTAAAGACTGGTGAGGGAATTGAGATTAGCTAGATATGAGACCACAAAAAGCTCAAGTTTTGTTTTATGCATGTAATAAAGACAGAATTACTATTTTATATTTTCATAAGAATAATTTCAGTTTAGCCAACAAATCCTACTTTAATTTTGAATGACAAATGCCTCCACTTTTAGATAAAGCTTTACATAAAACTTACATTCTCGTTTCAAATTCAGATACAGTATTAATTCCCTTTTCAAGAAAACCCTTGGGCTTATCACGAAGCACAGACTTGCATTTGTTGAAGTTTTTTAGTACTAGATCAATAAACACATCCCTGCCTGACAGCAGAAAACCATCACACACTCTTCTCCCAAGCTTAGAGGGACTGCTAACCAGAGGGGACCATACTGATAATAAACTGGGCTGGCCTCAGAGTTTATTTTCTTACACTCTTCACCAGCAGACCCTCTCCAGTCCTTTCTTGTACATGCTCTGCAAAGACATAAAGCCTGACTCAACCCGTATCAGTAAGGCCTCCAGTCATACTAGTTTCCAATTATTTCAGTATGTGACACAAGTATTCCTACACCGTGTAACCATGCTGTAGGTGTGAATGATGCTTCTGAGTACAATACGTTCAGCAGCTGTGGTGAGGATCTCTTAAAGCAGACGTCCTGCATGAATTCATTTGTTTTACTAATCCGCTTTAGCTAGCTATAAGGGAGCTGCCCAAACAGCTTAGAAGTTGTCATCTATCATTCCAAGCAGACAGAAGGGCAGTTAACATTCCTTTCTAAAGAGAATTAGGCACTGGGGTTTTTAAGAGGGTAAGAGAGGAATGATGATTAGGTAAGAGCTGGCACTGAGAGATGTTTTTGCTGAGATGTGCAGCAGAAACAGTAAAGGAATGTTACTTGGAAATATTTCTGTATTTGGTTTCTGGTTTACCCTGATGTTGGTGTATCAGGCTTCTAACATAAATCAGAATTGTTCTGCAACAGATGAATGATGTTGCTTGCTGTTCCTCCCAAAACTCTAACAGGACTTGTGCCCCCATTTCATGTATGTTATATTAACAAAAAGAAGACAAATTCAGCTTTTATTATGCCTGCAGAAGTTTTTCTGTGATCAGTTTGCTGGCTGTTTTAGCTTCCATTTGACATCAGTCAGAACACTGGCAAGAAGTTTGGCATAGTTAAAGTGAGCTGCTGATTTAAGAGATTTATTCTATAGTATAGTTAACAGGCTATTTAAATTTAAATTCTCAGTGGGGTGTATTGCAACTATGTCATCCTATATATATTCTCAGCATAGAGCCAGAAGTTATAATGTGACTGAACCAACTTAAAGGGCTTTCTGAGAATACACAGCTTGAAAGACTGGGAAAAAATGGGGTTATTACACTTATCTTCTGCACTATCTTGTACTGTTAGAAAAGGACTTTCAGTTCTGAGGGCTGGAAAGCGTGTTTGGCCTTTTGTACTTCGACACTTATGTAAAGTGTTGACAATGTCAGTGTTTCCATTGGAAGAAAAAAGTAGCCTGCATCTAGCCAGCCATGACCTCTGATTTCCTTATCTGGAAGACTAAAACGACATGCGAAGAAATGCAAGCCCTGCAGTCCTGACACTGATGTTTTCTCGTGGAAGATTTGCTCCAAGAACGAAGTTCTGCTGAGTTCTCTGGAGAACTACAATGGGAAAGTGCTTTTCTTGTGCTAAAGTGGGTTTATAATTGGTGCGTGGAAGTACCAAGGAGGCAGGGAAAGCTCTGAGGAAAGATTGAGTGGAATCAAGGTGCTTAGTTCACCAACTTCTGCTTGGCCTACAGCTTTTCTAGGCAGACTAAAATTCTTCACAATTTGTGTTTAAGAAAAAGAAAAAAGAAAAAAAAGTGGCCAAAAGGGCAAAACAAGAACCAAAGCTTAATTAAAGAAAGTAAAATGAGAAGCTTTTGCACTTGTGATCTAGGATATAAAAGTGCAATGTGTCTTGTCTTTTTCTAATCAGTTCTCAATTTTGTTTCTCCAGGGTGACAAAGAAGCAGAACTAGGGCTTCCCTTTTCTCCACTGTGTGATCGCAAGTCCACCATGGTTGCTCAGTCTCAAATAGGTATGTCTCTTTTGGTGCGCACAAAACGACATCTTAAAAGCAAAATTTACTCCTCTCTGTGGGGTTATGATCATGGGATTCTCTCCTCATTTGGAGCTATATCAAAGAGAGAAAATAAAGCACAATGGCATTATTTTACCCAGATCAACACTTCAAAAGTGAGGAGCCGTTAAATCTAAGGTGATGGTTCCATACAGTAGCCAAGATAGCTCTGGTGTGCCTGCAGAGATGTCTGCAGAGCCTGGTTGTCTGAGCCGTGAAGATGAGGTGCACGTGGCAACGTATTGTGATACAAGCATCATCAGTGGATATGAAAATGCAATGGCAGTCCCTTGGATGACCTGGACAAACCCAGTTTTTTTCTCCTATTTGTTCTTCTCACCCTTTCCCTCCCAGTTGTTTAAGTCAACCTACATTTTTCACTGAAGCCAAGCAATTAGCAAACCTTTATTTACTCATTTAGAAACAGAGCCCTTTTTACAGACTCACCAGCAGTGCTTTCTCCACCTCTTCTCCAGGTATTGAGTGAAAAAGTAGGAGAAGAATGAGGCAACAAGCCTGGTATTCAGTGAGAAAACAAGAAAGGCTACGTGAAATAAAATAGTTCAGGAGGCTGGGGGCAAAAAAGGACAAAGGAAAAGATGAATTTATGGGTGGATTTTTTAAACCTAGGAAACAAGTCAAGTAGACAGAATGTGATCTAACCTCAGCTGGTGAATAAGGTGCCAAATGGAATAACAAAAGAAAGATAACATGGGCCCTAAAAGTGAGAGAACTGAGTCCAGAAACTGAAAGAGAGAGAATGTATTAAGGGAAAACAAACAAAAAATTTGAACTATGAAATTTCTGTCAAAGCATAAGGCAAAGATATCCCTGAACATAGGGACATTCCTGTCTGTGGCTAGGAGCCATTTCTGTTTAAAATTATTTCACTGTTCCTGTTAGGTAAGCTGTTCTCCAAGGGACCCCATCCCAGATTTTTCTGGCTTTGGAAGTTTAGACAGTTCAGCCAAGAATCTGAACTTGAAAAGCCTTATGCAAGCCTGGCCTGATTGCCAGACTTGTAGAGTGTATTCCTCTGCAGTGGTAATCCAGAGGAGTAGGAGGAGTGTGCGCTGGGCACAGTGCAGCTGAGTGAGTTTGTGTTCTGCCAGCTGCTCAGTGGAGGGAAGCAGCAGCAAACTTGAGGTGCTGCAGGCTCAGCTAAAACCCATCTTGAGGACTCCTGGGCAGACTACACCTACTGCTGTGCTATGGGAGAATCATAGAATGGTTAGAGTTGGAAGGGACCTTCAAGATCATCCAGTTCCAACCCCCCTGCCATGGGCAGGGACACCTCCCACCAGAACAGGTTGCTCCAAGCCCCATCCAGCCTGGCCTTGAACCCCTCCAGGGATGGGGCAGCCACAGCTTCTCTGGGCAACGTATTCCAGTGTCTCACCACCCTCACACCAAAGAATTTCTTCCTGAGATCTATTCTAAATCTACCGTCTTCCAGTTTGAAGCTGTTACCCCTTATCCTGTCACTACATACCCTTGTAAAGAGTCTCTCTCCAGCTTTCTTATAGGCACCCTTCAGGTACTGGAAAGCTGCTGTAAGGGCCAGCTTCCTCAAAAGGAAGAATGTCTGTGTTTCCTGTTGCTTCAGTTTGTGAAGAAATTGTCCAGAGATTAAATTTGTAATTGAAAAAACCCTGAAGATCAAATAATGAACCTAGGTTTTAAAACCTATTAATGTTAATGACCCAGTTTCTCATCCTTTTTCTTCTTCAAGAGAACAAGTGCAGTAAATATTTCTGTGCCACAGTGAAATATAGAAATGAGGAGATTCATGTCCAGAAGTCAGGCTGCTTATCAGAGAGGGGGAGACAAACAAGCCCCAAAGAAAACCAGGCCAGGATTTCTATTTCCCAGTGAGAATATCAGGAGTTAAAGCTTCTCTGTCTGTCTCAGACTGTAAAACCAGTTTGACTGGAGATCAGCCTTTGTTGTCATTGTCCTCTTTTGCAACTGATAAATGTAGCAGCATCTTTTGATTTTTGTCGTTTGGCCAGCAAGAAAGAAAATTGCAGCTTCAGAAAATATTGGGTAGAGGCTGATGAGTCCATGATGATTGTATTTTTCTGTTTGTTGGTTTTTTTTTCCTCTCTTTTTTTTTCCTTTGGGGTGGTGGGCTTTAGAGAAACTGCCTTCTAGCCAGTGTTTGCTGTGGTGACATTCTCAAGTGGAATGAAGGAACACTGGAATGTGCCTGGAATCCATCCTCGGATACAGTGTTAATTGGTAAAATCATCTCAGTCACTGGGGTACAGAAATATTTACCACAGTCATTCTGTTGAGAAGAAAAAGGATGATAAGATGGTGATTAGCATTAATAGGTTTTAAAACCCAGGTTCATTATTTGATATTCAGGGGTTTTAATTAGCAAACTAAATCGCAGTATTTAAATCACAGTTTCTTTAGGTAAGAGGAGAGAGAACATGTTGGGGGGGAGGCACATGGGAATGTGGCAACTTACATAATCAATAATAAAGTCCTAAATTTTGTTTCTACAAACAGGTTAGGTTTGCCAACTTTATAATCATCTCCATTTTTAGGTTACGTATTTGTATCACTTATTCATGTGATAGGGAATAGAGGAAGAAAATAAGCACTCACCAAAGAAAAGTTCTGCTAGGTCTTTGAGTTTGTTTAGCTCTGGTCCCTTGTGCCACCTCCACCTGTCTGTTGATGAGATGCAAGACTTCTCCCGGGGAAAACTTGTTTCTTAGGAACTTACATCTGGACCTTGTGTTTACGTGCAAATGTGGAGTCTCAGGAGCGGTTCCAGCCACCCTGCTGCTGAAGTTACTGACGCAGTCATGCGTCTGAAAGCAGAGATTCATGTGTCTCAGGGTTGTTGGTCATGATGAAGCAGGTGGCAGTAGTGTTACTTGCCACGCAGAAGTGACAAGGTACCATGGCTTGTGTGTCTTTGATCATTAAAAGATTTTTAAAAAATAATTGAAGGGGAATAGAAGAAACATGCAGACACACACACATATATAAAACAAGTGGTCATTGTACTCAGTTCTCCTGTGGCAGACTTAACACTGTTCTCAGTCAATACAATTTTCAGTGTTTTAAAGAATTGTATGAAATTTGCCGAGATTATCTGGGTTCTGATCTAGCACACAATTTTTTTTATACTGCATGCGTTCCTGATTAACTACCCAGGAGGAGGGGAGCTCTTTTTTCCCTAAATTTGCATAGATAAGACTGTCTCGATGTTATGAAGGCACATAATTCAGATGTTCAGATAAGACTGAATTGAACGCTTATTTTCTTCAGATTTACAGAATGTTAGTCTGAAATTCTGACAACGTGCAAGTAATGTTTTTAATTTGGCTAGGCATGAAAATACACTTATTTGCCCATTCTTTTAGAAATTTAGCAAAAATCAAGAAGAGGGAAATGGGACTAGAAGGGTGCTTAACTGCTTTGCACTCAAGATGTGGGTCACAGCATCTGTGAATTCAGGTGTCTGGCCTTCTCCTTTTGTTGTTCTGTTATCACCCAGAACTGCTAGGGTCTGTTGTAGAAACATATCATGATCCAGTCAAATGATATTATGAATGTATAATTAATAGTTGATAATTACCAAATCTTTAAGAATTGTAACAACAGGGACAGACCTGATGTGCCTTAGGAGGGATTAAGGACATCATTGCTTTCTTGGCTAACTGCAGCACTAAGAAATTTGCCAAGTGCTAAAGTGAACATTATAAATACTGCTTGCCCCAGGTGAGAATTTAAGGGAAGGTATAAGGTCCTTGGCCTCATATTTTTTTTCTGTGCAACTTGGATTTTCCTGAATCTCATGAGTTTATGCCCACGGGGCCCTTTAGTCTGCCCTTCCCAACATTCAGAGCAGAGCCATGTTTATCTCTGCCAAACTGTATACTGAAGCAGAAATTTGGCCCCATATTTTTCTCCTTTCCTTATCTTAAAAAAAAAATGTGAGGAAAGCATCTAAATCTGTTTTATCATCAACAAGAACGAGGTGGCTGAGCACCGAGGAGAGAATATTTGCAGCAGCCCACTGATGTGCAGTAAAGGGGGTTTGCATGGAACTCCACGCCAGCAGAGCTTGCCAGTTGCTGTTACATTAGTTTTGTAATTAAATTTGCAAATTAATTTTGTAAATACATTAATTTTCTGATTTTAGAGATTTCATCTTGGAAACTGAGTTTTGTCCAAATCTGCTAAGAATTTGGCTTAAACATTACAATCTGCATATAAAACAAGTTCTGATGCATTTCTTTATGTTCTGATTTGCCACAGTTTCTCTCCAGTGTTTACATAGGTACCTAGTAGGCGTGCTATATCCAGGCTCTTGAGTCAGGGATTGTTGTATATTTGTATATTGTATATTTGTATATTGTATTATTGTAACACTGTCTTCCTTTTCTAGTATTTGCCTACCGCTCTTTGAAGGTATGAATGTTTTACTCTACCTGCAGTCACTGACTCCACATAAATCCTCCTCTTGCCTGCTTGACTCTGCTTGTGTTTCTGCTCAGGTTTCATTGATTTCATCGTGGAACCCACTTTTACTGTGCTGACTGACATGACCGAGAAGATTGTGACTCCACTCGTCGATGAAGCTTCCCGCTCTGGCATGTCTGGGTTCAGGCGTTCCAGGTGAACAGCCACACATGCCCTCCCTTCATGTGCTGCCGTTTTGCCCAACTCCCCCCATTTCCCCGCCACACACAGTGTATGTCTTCTCCATGGCTGAAAGTGCCATATCCACATTGCCAAGCACTGCAGCTCACCTTCTGATGGGACTTTGCTGCAGAAACTCCAGCCCAAAGGAGGGCAAAGAGGGAGGCTGGTGTGAAGCCCACCTGTGCCTCCAAAGGCAAGCGAGCAGAAATGGTTGCAGCCAGGCGATTGAGTGAACTTGGGTGCTCTCTGGCACCAATGTCAAATAGAAGGGAGAGGGAGTCATTGGGAGGCAACAATTCCTACACATCTAAAAGTATAAATGGGACTGAAAAGAGGACTGGGAAATATGAGCACACTTTGGTGATATTACTAAGGGTTGTGCAAATGTTTGAAGGACCACCAGAATGCACCTGGAGTTTAAGGACCCTTGACCCGTTCAACCTACTCTGCTGTTGTAGAGAAATTACTTTTCTGGTAGTCTCATGTCGAGGGCATGGCTTGGGATTCAAATACCAGTGGCCAGTGCTCCCTAAAATAAGGGAGTCCGTGTTTTCTCTCCCGAGTGACTTCTTCACTCTTGGGATACTACACAAAGAGCAAGCACTAGTATCTTTCTTTGTCAGTTATCTTGCCCATTTCAGTAAAATGTACACAATGAAGTGTCCATCCTTGAAAGACAACTGTGGGGTCTGTAACTGAAATGAGTGCCTGATTTCAACCTCAGCTGAGGTCACCAAGCCCTGGACTGAGGTTAGCCTCCTCGTCCTACAGCTAGTGGCTCTCATTGATGAATTTTAGGAGGTTCCTCCTTTAATCTATTTGATTTGTAGAATTGTCTGACTCTCCAATTAATATTTAGGGAGTGGAGATGTAAAACAAAGGTAATGGCAACACCTGGAGTGATACTGTTTCTTAGACACTATGGATACTGAAAAATAAGCGGTGAAAAGCTGCCCTTTGTTTCTTTATTTCTAATACTGCCTCCAGTTGTGCTGTTTGCTTTAACATTGGTTGCCCTGGAGTAGGAGGGAGGGAGGGGAGGATGAGGGATTCAAGCTTAGTTTTGGTTTTCCTAGGTGATTCCATTAAGTCACCTAGACTGACAGTCATTATTTCTTCTTAGCTATATTTGAATATGTGGGATACTGATTTTGTCTGTGTTTTGTGGTCTTGTGTCACAGTCTGAATAGCATTAGTCCCTCCGAAGTTAAAAGATCAAGTGTTAAGAGCACTGGGTCCGAAGGAAGTGCCTCTCTCAACTGCTCCATACTCACTGTGGACTTCAAATGTTTTAAAGCCACCTGGACTGAGGTGGTGCAGCAGAACCGGGAGAAATGGAAAGCGCAAGCCACCAAAGGTAACAGCCAGGCTTCTTAGTGAAAGAATTAAAATTCTTTGACCTCTGTTTCAAGCCCTTCTTCAATCAAATAATTTTCCAAGTAAGCACTGTCAGTTTGGAAGAATCTGCTTTTCAAGGTCAGCATCCTACCCTGAGCTCAGAAAGATAGGAATATTGTTACTCATCTGCGCCTTTGACTCTACTTGTGTGGTGTAAGTGTACGTAGTGAAAAAAATGTGGACAGTGGGAGGAAAAAACCTAATTGTAAGGGAAGTCCCCTAAAATAATGAGTCAGACTCAGGATGGGTGCAAATATAACTGGAACAGCATTTGTAGAGATAAGTTATCACTTGTTGGGTGTTAAGATTGAAAGAGGTTTGGATTATAGTTTAGGGGAGAACGACGGGATATTCTAGATTCACAAGCTGGTTTCTTATTTCTAGTGATAACTCGGACAATGAATTGGAAACTGTGCTGCAAATGCTCATGATGTTGTGAATCTGGGAGGTACTGCAAATATTTCAGAAGAATGTGAGGGCTGTTTTGGTTGCAAGTTGACAAGGGTTTAATATCGTCGTGCTCCTGGGAAAAAGCAAAACCAAAACCCAGACCAACCCCCCCCAAAAAGCCCCATACCTTGCTTCTAAGACCCCTGTGGGGGTCTATCCAGCAGTAACAAGGCCCCCACAGCAGTGCTGTGTCCAGTTTTGGCCACTGCAGTTCAGGAAACATGCCATACAGCGACGCAAATGATGATAACTGCTGTTAGTAACTGAGAAGGGTTACAGCTGCGAGCATTTGTCTGAAGACTACCACAGCTGCAAAATAAGGGAGCTATTTTTTATTTTTTTAGAATCATAGAAGGGTTAAAGTTGGAAGGGACCTTAAAGGTCATCCAGTTCCAACCCCCCTGCTATGGGCAGGGACACCTCCTACCAGAGCAGGTTGCTCCAGGCCCCATCCAGCCTGGCCTTGAACCCCTCCAGGGATGGGGCAGCCACAGCTTCTCTGGGCAACCTGTTCCAGTGTCTCACGACCCTCACAGCAAAAAATTTCTTCCTGATATCTCATCTAAATCTCCCCTTTTCCAATTTAAAACCATTACCTCTTATTTCATTCAAATGCCCACAGCTGTTAAGAGGTCAAAAAATTGGCAAACCTGCTGTTGGAAATCTTCTAGAGCTAATGAGAGTCAACTGAGAATGGCTTAGGTGTAATTGCCCTTTGCCTCCACAGGCTGGATGGTTGCCCAAGGTCTTCTTGAGCTCTGAGGTGATTTAGAACAGTGTTGGAACCGAAAAAGGAGGAATGTAGCACTGATTCTTTTTTTTTTTTTTTCCCCTTTATTAAACTGTTTGTGATGCAATTTATTCTCTGAGCTGAATGCTTATTGCTCAGACCCTTATTAAATGGAGATGATGTATTTCATGTAAGTGGAAGGAGTTTGCTTTCAATGTATTACGTGGCCTTGGCTTCAGGGCTGATGGAATATTTAGTGTAGTTTGCCTGAGCAGATCGCTCCTCTCTGACTGAAAGGCCTGTCTAAAGGCGCAAGAAAGCAGGCATTAGTATTCAAATTAAATTTTCCTTTGTGATTAAAACTTGCTATTCAGGAAAGCCTTTCTAGGTATTCCATGGAAATGAAAACAAAAACATAATTAAAAATCTGCCTATTTGCCTGAGCCTTTTTTAGCTTATTTTTATTAATTATTTTTTTTTAATTGGTATTTACTATTTCACAGTTCTTTGTGGACCAAACAAATTAAAGCTATCTAAACAAGCAAAACATTTAACATGATCAGTGTCTCCCCGTGCAGGAGTATTGCGTAAACAAAGCCAATACAATTAACTACTTTTAAGGATTTCATTGCACCATGCCCCAAACAGATCCTAAGGATCCACTAGGTAAAAAATCTTACATTTAAGAGAGACCTGTGGGGAAATAAATAAAACATATCTTACATTTCACCTAAAGCAAACATGTGGAGTAGATCTGGGTGTTTAACTTTTAAATGTGCTTGGTGCCCACTTGCAGTGGCTGCTTTGCATAAAGCCTTTTTTTCTGAATGTGCCCATGTAAATGTCGAGTTGTGATTCAAGTGGATGCACAGACATTGCTGAACTAATGCTGCTCTTGGTAGCACCTACCGAGGCAGTATTTCATATCCATGCTTTACAGAGCGTCCTGTTGATAAGTGTTTGGTTATTAATACTTTAGCTGGAGAGGAAAATGTTTTATTTTTAATTCCCTCATTAAAAAAAAATAAAAATCCCTGTAGCAGCTCCTGAGGGAAGTCTGTGGAAGAACTAGTCGATCATTTGAAAGCAGAGAACTCGCCGGTCTGCCTTATTAGACCTGGGAGCCCTCGAGTAGGTCATTTTATCTTTCTGACAACTTTAGGCCTTGAATTTGGTAGCCCTTGATTTACTTGACATTTTTGCCAAACTTCATCACCAATAACTTGGATGAGGGCCCCAGCTTATGGGTTAAAGATTCAGAAAGCAGTCTCAGCTTCCGTTCATCTGAATTCGTTGACTTTCACACACTTTCTGTGTTTCTGGGTGCATTTAGCAGCACAAACGTGCATAGTTCATTTTATGGGCTTTGGTTTTGTTTTTGTTTTGGCGGGGGGGGTGGTGTTGGTTTGGTTTGGTTTTTTATATCCTGAAAGATTTATACAGATGGCTCAGCATACTGTTGTATGGGCTGGGTCCTATGGAGTCCTCCAGGGTCCTCACATCCCAACCTCTGCCCAGCTGCTGTCTACGCTGCTGATGGGCACCAAGTCTCTGTGCCTCCCTCCTTCTGCTTGGCCTGTTTTAGCCCTCGGCAGCAGGGCCTGCCACGCAGCAGAGGGCTCTATTGCCAGCTCCCATCAAACTGGTCTCTTGATGCTCTGCCAACAAAAAATAAGAATTATTCAGAGAAGACGGACAAAGCCTTTGACTGTTGATGGACAGCAAATAGCAACTGGGAATCGGAAGGGAGGGAAACCCATCTATTATTTTTATTACTGTTAAATTATTTGTAGAATACTGTGTTCCCTTTGGTAATAGAATTGTCCCTAGAAACCTCAGTGAGCTTCTTCAGCGAGTCCCTCTACAGCTACCTGAAAGGAGGTTGCAGAGAGGTGGGTGTTGACCTCTTCTCCCAAGGGAATAATGACAGGACCAGAGGAAATGGTCTGAAGTTCCAGCAGGAGAGGCTGAGATGAGATATTAGGGAGAATGACTTCACTGAGAGGGTGGTCGGGCACTGGAACAGCCTGCCCAGGAAGGTGGTGGAGTCACCATCCCTGGAGGTATTTCAGAACCGTGTATTGTTCGCAAATTGTTTTGAAACTGCAGTAGTGTGTTCGCCACTGTGCCCATAGAACCTGCAACAGCGGCGCATTGGGCCTGGGACTCAAGTCCAAATAAGTTGTTAATTTGAATCTCTGAGTGAAGTCCTTTCCCCTTTTCGCCACAGCACCCAGTGGTGTTTATTAGCTGAAGGGTTGCAGGGAGGGACTTTGGGAGCCGCACAGAGCCTTCGCAACTGAGTCTGTGGGTGAGTGCTTGTCCCTGACCTGGCCTAGAAACGTAGTGGTCTCAACATCTGGACCCAAGGTGATTTGCAGCCTCTATTATAAGTGAGCGTTGCACCAGGACCTAAGGTTTGGATAAGAACAAGAGCACTGTCTTGAATGGAGGAAATTATCTTCTCTATGGATTTTTTGTTCTTCTTTTTCAGAATGACAGTTATTTTGAAATGCTGCTGTTGTTCAACTCTTGGCTTGTGAATTTATACCTTTCCCTATTTGTGATTGACTCTAAGACTTTCTGGGAAGGAAGGGCAAGTACTAGTAGCAATCATAAGAATAACAGTAGGTGGAAGGGAAGAATTTAGGAAGATGGCATTGGAAGCAACCTGGAGCAAGAAGGGAAAAAAACAGATATCAAGGAACTGTGACTTTTTATTTGCTTAGTTATATGGTAAGGTGTGAGATAAACCAAAGGTCGTTTGACTGATTGTTGTGTGTCAAAAATGAAACAAAACTTGGCACATTTAAAACCTTCAATAGAATATCTCCAGGGAAGGGGCCTCAACCACCTCCCTGGGCAACCTGTTCCAGTGTTCCACCACCCTCAGAGTGAAGAAATTTTTCCTAATATCCAATCTAAATCCACTCTTCTCCAACTTAAATCCATTGCCCCTCGTCCTGTCACTGCAGGCCTTGGTAAACAGACTCTCCCCAGCCTCCCTGTAGGCCCCCTTTAGGTACTGAAAGGCTGAATAGCTAATATCTCTTTTTTATTTGCATTTTAAGACTTTTTAGGAACTGCATTTTTAGAGTTGATCTTTATATAGTGAAAAAGGACACGCACATAATATACATTTAGGCCAACATGGAGTGTTTTTTCCAGAATACTTTCTTAAATGTTCTCCTGTGCTTTTCTTGCCTTGTCAAGTCAATTCCTACATTTATTGAAGTAAAAGCTGTTGGCATGTAAAAAGCTGAAGTAGATTTAGATGTGAGTTGTATAGTTCATGTCAAATTGACTGGTAATCATGATTTCTTTCCTTGTTTTGCTTCTCTCTTTGCTGAGGATGCAGAAGAAAAAGCCAAGAAAGAAGCAGAGGAAAATGCTCATCAGGGAACAGATGAAAAGAAAACAGATGAAAAGAAAACAGACGAAAAGGATGAGAAGAAGCCAGCTGAAGATGCCACAGCAGCAGAGAACAGCAAAGAACCAAATCCTGGGGAAAACAAAAGCGCAGATTCCAGTAAGAATCATGTAAATGGGACTCAGCAGACTGGGGTGAACAAACATGAAACCTCTCAAGGGAAAAATGTACCTAGGACAGATAAGGCAATGGACTCTTATGTAGTGGGAGAAGAGAAACAGCATGTCCAGAATGGTGAGTTCTCTCCTTCCACTGAAACGTAGATTCAGCCCTAAAACAAGCATCTCACCTCAGTGGTAGGGGAGCCTGATGTCCTGAAAAAGGATGTCCTGGGCCCAGAGCCTCTTCCCGGACATTGGCATAGTCACCTGCATACGGGAATTGGAAAGTGTAAATTACCTCCCTAGTAAGTGTTCTTCCATAGAAGATGGGGTGCATCAGACTTGTCTGGGCACTTTTGGAAGAAAGGAAAGAAAGACTTTTCTTGTGGAAATGAAGCAGCCTGTTACGGTACACAGACTAGAAAGCTGAAACAAATACTCTTGGTTCAATGAGCAACTTCATTGCTTGGGTAACTGACAGGAGAAGCCAAAGTTGGCTTATAAACTCTTTTTAAGGCCAATTAAAGTTATCTTTTAACTGAGTCTCAGATATAAATATGTTTTGGGACAGAGGATTTTTCCCCCTCTCTGTTTTTAAGAGTTATTTTGTTTGTGCTTCCTTTGCTCATTTGTTTTTTTTTATGAGGGCAGTTACCAGCCTTTTCTTGGAGATTTTTTTTTCTGTCATAAACTTTATTCCAGTGTTTTAACTTGCTGTAGAACGGAGTTAAAATAAGAATCCCATTTTGCATCCAAAAAAGGTGGAAACAATATTTGAAAATGGCATTAAACATTAAGAAAAAAAAAATAGACCCATGAGAGCAGATCTGTTGTCTCTTGGCCATTTCACTGTCCCTCCCCAGCTCCTGCTCCCCGAAGCTGTTAAGAAAAAATGGCAGTACACCCACGTGTGACTTGTCAGAAACTTTGCCAGTATCAGCTAGTCCAAAACCAGCAAAAGACTCAGACTCAGAAGCATCCTCTTAGAAAAAGCCTGAGTGAGCATACAGGCCTTGAAAGTCCCAGGCTCAGGCAGCTAGTTTAGTTTGTAGCAGAGGCAGAAATCTTGTTTAAAGCATCCTTTATGTGATTCTCATGTATTTTGCTTGACTGCCAGCCTTTCCCAGTCATCCCTTCAACACTAGATTATTATTTTTTTCAGAGTGGAAGGTCTTTAGGGAGCTGAGCTGTCATGCTCCGTTATGTATGGGATTTTTCTTCCATGTTGTACAGGTGGAGTGGGCCCCCCCAAGAAGACGAAAAGGTTGGGGACATATGAAATCCTAGCTAGAATGCATCAGACTTTTTTCTTGAAATCCTTTGTTTTACACACTTCTAACAGTACAGGGGCTAAAATCTGCTCCAGTGATTTTGACAGTACCATTTTCTGTAACGTGTCTCTGCTGCAAGTGTCAAAAATGCTTTGGAAGTAATCGGAATGATTTCTGAAAACTAGAATGTTCCTCAGGAAAAGAAATTCTGCTCCTTAATTTATGGGAAAAGGCCTTTATGAGGTGCAATCACTGCAGAGTCTTTGGAGACTGATGAAATCTTAACGTTCATATGCCTGGGTTCGCCATAGCTTTATGCTTATATGTTAATATCTCATTGTAAAAAATTTGCCTTACTATTTCTTTGCCTCTGTAATACCTTTCAAAAAGATCATTATGATCATCATTCTACTCTGCTGCTGGCAGCGTAGATATTATAATACTCAGAGATCCCCTATTCATAAGAAGTTACATTCAACGGGAGTTCAGAAATTGTGTTGTCAGATGAGTTTAAAGTCTCTCTCAGTCACTTGCTGCCCGTGTGCTTCCTCAGAGAGACCAAACTCTGCAATAATGTATATGTGGATGTTCATCATCTTTTCCTGGATGTACTTAGTGCCAAGCAACTCCTTTATGCGATGTTCAGATAAAGCATTATTAGTTTAGCATTATTACCATTATCCACGATGGCTGAGGAAGTGCAAAAAGACTTTCTGCTTTTCTAGAATTCATTTCATTTCCTGAAGACAGTGTCCTGTTAGAGACTGTCTTTGTCAAGCAGCCACCTCAACCCTGCTTGGAGCTGCTTAGACCTCTCTGTTCAAGGAGACCAAGGCAGTGGGATCAGCTGAGGAGGTTGCTACTCGTCCTGTACCATCTTGCTTATACTTTTCTCCCACTCATGCAGTAGGCTTAGGAACTAAAACGTGAAAAGCTGTGCCTCTGGGAACTGAACAGATCATGTTTGTTCCATCTTACTTAATATTTTAAGATTTGAAAACCGTTCCTTGTTTATATTATGATGAAACTTAGTTGGAGAGAGAGATCAATCCTGTGTCACCGAAGAATAACAAATATTCTGGTGTTTAGGGCACAGTATGGAAGAGGGAGCTCTTGCTTTGATACAATTTCTCCTTTTTTGAGCTGTTCCAAAAATAAGTATGTACTTGCAATGACTATTTTGAAGACGGATCAGACTCTATTTAACACATAAGATCTATAATTTTGATCCAGATGCTCTGAAGTTGTTATAGTAACAAAAATAGTAATACAAATGGAATAAGCATTACTTTCACATACCTCATGTACAAAATTCTGAAGTGAGACTTTTACAGCTTTTTGTGTTGAGGTGTAGGTCACAGATTCACTGCTCCTCCTCCAGGGGAGAAGGACAAACTGCCTGGTCCTATCTGGGCAGGCTGCTGTTACTTCTCTGGACATATGGAAGAAGGACACCTTCTTTGCTGCTGCTTGGACAGTGCAGCTGAAAGAGCCCTGTTGTGCTAGAGCTCTCCCTAGAAGTGATTTTTTTATTCGATCTTTCACTTGGCCTTCTCATTCAATGACGGGATGGTGTGGCGAGGTCTGATGTGCTCTGCTGTATAACTAATAGAGGACAGAAAATGCAAATGACTCTGGTTAGCCTTCCTGGCTTCTTAATTTACCTCAGCTGAAGCTGATATTTTCATTCTGCATCAATCATTGCTCTGCCAAAGGCCTTGCTTTCCGGCGTTGCTGTGAAGTCTCTCAAGTCTGTGATCAGTGCTAGGGTAATTGTTTGCTTCCTGATACCATCATCGAAGGACCAACCGAAATGAATCTATGGAGAAAGGAAACTGGCAAGAGAAAGTTAGACAAAATTATATAGGACTATTTGGGGTACCTAAGGTGGTTCTTCAGTGCAGAGACCCATGATGAAGTCTTCTGGGGTCCTAGTCCTTTAAAAGTGTAATTGTTTCAGAGTCCTTATTTTGAAATGAAGGTTGTGCTCAGATTTTTAATGGCCTGCATACAACCAGAGGGAGCATGGGTTTGTGTGTGCACTTAAAAGGTGTTAACAATTAGAATAAATTTAAAAGTAGATTGACAAAGTTGATTTTCTGTAGAGTGGATAAATTTGTCTGGCGTTTTATTCTATAAGAATGTGTTAATCCAATTCCTTGTGAATTCAGACCTCTTCTCCTAAGGAAAATCTCCTTTGAATGTTGCAATTTGATTGAGTTACAGGCATTAATAAACTGCAGTCTGCATAAAAATGTGTATAATATTTCTTATTGCTTCTTTCTAGGTGAATTAAAAGAAGACAGTAAGTTGGACAAAAAAGATCAATCTAGTGTGGGGAATGAATCAAAGAAAACAGATGGTAAGGAAAACATTTTATTACATAGTCACCCATTTTTGTATGCAATCTCTTGTTTTCTGCACGTCCACAGTTTATTCTAAAACCAAAAAATTGTGTGGCAACTAGAAACAGACTCAACAGAAACAGTCTTTAAACTTGACAAAAGCCATTGGGGCATTCTGGGGGAAAATCATCTCTTTCATGTAGTTCCTAGCACTACCTGGTTGTTCTGTTGTTAAGCCTTATCCATCAATTTTTGTGCAGTGTGTGTGCGGATTTGTGAGGTTCTGTCCTTCTGTGACTTTCTTTGGGCCATATTCTGTTCTCTCTTGGTTAGGACAGGCTGCCTGGGAGATGCAAAAAACAGAATTAAGAAAAAAATGTGCACAAGGTATTCCTGTTTTTCATGATTGTGTCGTACTATGCCAATTCAAGCACAGGGCTTTATTGACTTAATTGTCTAAGAGGGAATTTGCCAAGCGCTGTCGACCCACAGGTGTGGGAAGCAAGTAGGAGTGAGTGCACCAGCATACAGGTCCTATTGCTATATGAAAGGGATGCTGCTGAAACTGAAGCTATCCCAAGCCATAGAATGGTGCCCTGGACTTGTGGGAATAATTTCAAGTGGGGCTGAGCCTAGTGTAGAAGTCCACAGATGTTTTAGCAGCCTCAGCAAAGTGGAAAAACAGCTGTAAGGTCTATGGTGTATTTACTCCTTTGCACTTCCTCAGCTCAGCTGTGTACCACATGGGCTCTGAGGTAGTACCTGAGCCCATGCTGCTCCAAAAGCAATTGCTAAAGTATTAGGTAGCAAAATAAACAGAAAAAAATGTTAGAGGCAACATTTTCTTTGTGCATGTCTCAGTGTAACTCACCGAAACGTAACTATTCCTAAATGGAAATAATGTGGTATTGGTTTGATGGTCAAGAAAGACAACCTCAGAGTAAGAGCTGCAGTTTAGAATGATGCTATGTTTTCTTTTGTTACTTCCTTTTGAGAAATGATGTAAAATTCCTGTTGTTCTAGCAAGCTGATAAATATGAAAATGTGATGCCTCAAGTAAAAATATAGGAAGATTCTTCTAGAAGCATGTATTTATTTCAGACACACAAATATGTACATTTCTAAAGAGGCCCCTTAGCAACAATTGTTTAGGAAGATTATTTTGTTAAGAGGTCATATAATTTACACGCTTGAGTTAAGTGTCTGTCAGGAAAACAGCCTTGAACAAGTACCACTCACAACTCTTTCTGTAGTCATGCAGAAATTAAGCAGAAATACTCAAATAACATGTGACTCTTCAGATGTTCATGAGTATGTGCCACGCTGTATGCAGCTATCAAAACCCCAGAAGAATTAATGGGCAGAAAGGCTGCTCTTCCCACTACAGTGGGTGATGTCTGACCAGTGGCTGTGCTGGAAAGCTGCAGCCCTGACAGGACCAGGGGGATGCAGAAACACTGGAGCTTCTTTAGGACTTAAGAGCATCAGCCCAGTAGAGAGAGTAGAGCCAGGGGTCCCTGACTTGGAGGTTACATTTGAAGGCCTGCACTCTCAAGGTCTCAGAAAGATTAGAGACACCTGTTTAGTTGGGCTGGAGGATCAAGAAGCAAATGCTCCATGCTGACTTGAAGAATGAGGGTGTGAATTTAGCTCCTTGCTAGTTGTGTGGTGTGGTTATTTAATGTCTCTTTGCTCTCCTGTAAGAAAGTGTTCTGCTCGTCCCCTTAGGGAAAAGATCAATACTATGGGACTGGCTGATTACAGTGAATAAGCGACTGTAACCATGTGGGGACAATTTGTAGGCTGAATGTTTTTCATTCAGCTGCTGTAAAGACAGATTATAGCTAATGATCTCATTGATAGAATTCAGGAGAAAAATTGTGAATGATATGCCCTAGAAAGAAAAGCGCTAGGGTGGCACTTCTGTTTTGACAAATACTGCACAACCTCTTCTGTCCGTTGCTCACTCCACAGCTAATCTCCTTACCAGCCATGTGAGGAATATGGAGAAGGGAACATTATCCATGGATAATATATAGCTGTTTATGGACTACTGAAATGCTTACCCAGACATATGCTTTCTCACATGCCAGTACGTGGCCTTTCACATTCTGGGAAAAAAGACTAAGCCGGGGAGTTAGAAAGATTGAGGCTACAGCTGTAATGCACTCACCACATGCAATTTGCAGCTAGGTGAAACTCAGCCTGGGCTTCTTGCAGGGTCAAGGGTACCTGGGCTTTGCAGCCTCTGTTCAGTACATAGCTGGGGTGTATTAAGCATTTATGTAGCTTTACCATGAGGGTTTCAGTTTTCTCACCACCACCGATTAGCATCAGCTAGAGCCCTGCACCCAGCTGAGGTCAGTCTGCAATCCCATCCTACTGCGCAGGCATCCTGCACCTGGAGAGGAAGACTGCAGAGTATGTGTTGCATAAATCTTTGCAGGAACTAAGTCCAAGTTGCTTTTTGACCATATACAGAAGTTATCCTAATATCTCTGAGGTAGTACCTGAAAGCGATTGCTGAAGTATTAGGTAGCAAAATAAACAGAAAAAAATGTTAGAGCTAACATTGTCTTTGTGCTTATCTCAGTAAAACTCACTGAAACGCAACCATTCCTAAGCGTAAATAATGCAGTACTTTGATTTGATGGTCAAGAAAGACAACCTCAGAGAAAGTACTGTGGTTTAGAATGATGCTATGATACGCACATGCCAAAATATTTCCAATGCATTTGTCCTTCTACTCCATGGGGAACCAAGTGACCAGGGACACACAGAATAACTGTCCCGTGTGGACATGAAGACATTGAAGCTGCGTATCTACACTGGAGTCACAGGTGTGAAATGTAGCTTCTGTGTCAGAGTTACCTTGAAGCTACCCAAAAATAGTTAAGTGAGATGCCTTGAGAAACAGGGGTCAGGCTCACTGAGCCAGCAAGGAACTCCATGAGCATCTATCCAGAGCTCCGTATGACTGAGTCTGTCTGTACCTAAGCCAACTTCTTTAAAGCTAGCTTGAGGACAGATACTTAAGTTGCAGTTGTGCCTTAGATTTCTGTTTTATCTTCTTCAAAATCCTATGCAAGTCTGTAGAACATAGGCTAGTCTCCTTCTCGTGTTAATCTAATATTTGTATTATTGACTTTTTCTGTGGGAGATATTCCTTGATACTCAGTACTGTGTTTTTTTCAGTTTCAAGAAAAGAGATAAGTAGGGGCTGCCAGTTCCCACATAAAGACACGGCCTCTATCAGGAACTTCATCAGCACAAGTAGCTCATCAAGTGTTTCCTGTGGGATAGAACAGTATTAAACCACTTTGGAAAACTTGATTTTTCCATGTGAAATAGTTGCTTTTTAACACTTTGAATGGAAAATTGTAAGCAGTCACATGGAAATAATTTTAATCTACATTCACAAACTTTCTGTCTTGGAATTTTATGCTCACAAAGTGACAACAAAAGAGAAAAAGATTCTTCCCCGTTTCAGACTAGATACGAGAAGGATTTTTTCTTTATGATGAGGGTGGTGAGGCACAGGAACAGGTTACGCAGAGAAGCTGTGGATGCCCCATCCCTGGAAACATTCAAGGTCAGGTTGGATGGGACTCTGAGCAACCTGAACTAGTTAAAGATGTACCTGCTTATGGCAGGGGTTTGGACTAGATGACCTTTAGAGGTCCCTTCAAACCTAAATTATTCTATGATTACCACTCTCACAGGTTGCCTCTACCACCTCCTTGTTCTTTTCCTACTGGGAAGAGATTTTGCAGTATTAATACAAAGTTTTCACTGCAACTCTTTGTTCTGCGGACTGAACCACAGTTTGTTCAAATGTTCTTTTTCAGCTAGCAATTACAGTCAATTAACAGGTGGTTCTTTTTGTGTGTGTTTGTCCTGTGAACTTATGATGCTGTGGGTACCGTTTGCAGGTTTTCAGCACAGAAATATGCAGGATATTTGTGTCTTGAAGAGTATGTACTTAAAGGGAAAGCCTTTGGGGCCTCGTGGATGTGCGATGAGCAAGAGTCCCACCTGGTGGTCGAATTGTGACCCTGCCTTTTGAGGGGTCACAGTTTCAAGAACACATTCCTCTACCCAATGCAACAGAACAGAATATAGTTCATAAAATGTATTTGATAGAATATGATTAATAGAATATAATGTCATATAATACAATATGTAGCTTTTTAAACATACAGGCTCTTATGAAGAATTCATAACAGGCTTACCAGAAATTAAGAGTTTAGCTTGCTTCATTTTTAATTTGTTAACACTGGTTAAAAGCCTCCTCTGTATGTTCTAGGCATTGCTTGTGCCAACATGTAAAGTTACTTTTTGTTCTTAATTTTTCTTGAGAATCATTCCCTGGTTGTTAAAGGTAAAGCACAGGGGCTTCATTTCTCTCTATCCCACTTGTCCTCAAAAAATCAAGCAGCAGAGTAGCTGGCGCAGAATGTTAGCTGAGAATGCCTTTGGTGTAGGAATATGGTGGTGTGAAGGAGGGATGATGATGGCTCCACAATTATCCCAGACAGACTTGAATTAACAGGAATTGTCTGTCTTTGCAGCCTTCTGCACATACGGTTTTCATGTGGGCCGACCGCTGCATAGCAATGAACACTAAGCGGACTTCTGACCAAACCCTGCTCATACAATGTGCATAAACGTGGTCTAACTTTAAAAGAGGTTACTTAAGCCTATAAATGATCAGCATTTGTCTATATCTTGAGAGAAGGGGAAAAAGGTAAATCTGAAGTTCTATACTGACATTTCATAGAATCACAGAATGATACAGGGTTGGAAGGGACCTCTAGAGATCATCTAGTCCAACACCCNCAGCAGTTCGCTGTCCTTCCTGCACTGGAGAGCCCAGAACTGGTCCCGGTGCTCCAGATGGGGCCTCCCCAGGGCAGAGCAGGGGGGGAGGATGACCTCCCTCCACCTGCTGATCACACTCTTCTTGATGCACCCCGGGATGCCATTGGCCTTCTTGTCCACAAGAGCACATTGCTGGCTCATGGGCATCCTGTTGTCCACCAGGACTCCCAGGTCTTTCTTCTCAGAGCTGATCCCCAACAGGTCAGTCCCAACCTGTACTGATGCAGGGGGGTATTCCTCCCCATTACTGACACGTGGCTTTCTGTGGTATCATGGTTTCAGACAAATTTACCAGAACCAGATTGACAGATGGCCCTTCCTCCCCCCAGAAAGAAAGGAGAGGAAGTGATAAGGAGATTTGTGAGTTTACAATGAACTACTTTAATGAAATATTAATACTAAAATTAAAGAAGAAAATAATAAAATAGATCCAGTGTATACAAAACTGCCTCAGGCTCCCAAGATGATGACTATGTCACCAACAGGCACAGGGTAAAGTCCCAGACTGGACATGTTGATTGACAGGAGCTGGACTCCAGATCTGGACTCAGGAATGCTCTGATCGGGGTCAAATGCGGGTGAACAGACAGGGTCCTCCTTGGACATGGGCCATCAAAGAAAGATCCCTCAGCTTTTATGCTGAGCGTGATGCAGATGTGATGGAATACCCCAGTTGGTCAGTTCTGGGTCCCCTCTCCTGTCCCCTGCTCCCCAAAGGTGTGACCCCTCGACGCTTTTCTACTTCCCACCATCCAACTGGGAAAATAATGGAATTCCCTGCCCTTGGTTGTCCATCAGAGTTCTCCTTGCTGCTTGGTAGCGCTCCTGATGTATGTCGGAATCCGACGGGAGTAGCAAATTGGAGTTGCAGTAGCCCAAGACTACTTCTAAAGACAATTTCCTTTCATTTCTTGCTTCTTTTTATGACCTGTTGTTTGAATTGCATTAGATGTTATTGCCCCAAGTTAGAAATCAGAAAATGTTGTACTTCTTTCTACCTTCTGGAAAAGCTTGCTTGAAAGCATGAAAGTATTTTGCTATCCAAACAGACATATTTCACTGTAATTTATCTCTGCTGAACTATTGCTCCATAGTTGTGCAATGTCGGATAACTGGAGGGAGGAAAGCTTCCATGCTCTTTAAAATCCTTTTGTGCTCTTTTGAAAAAAAAAGTAAAATATGAGCATGTCTAATTTAGCAATCGGCACCTGAGGCGAGCAGGAACTTGCATAGTGAGATGCACTCTGAAGAAGGTTTTATGCAATTTTAATATCAAATAGAAGATGAACGTGATGTGACGGGGTCTTTGAAGCTAAATGCAAAACACACTGTTAGCATCCTGACCTCATGAACATTGCATCACCATGGCATGCATGCTCTTGAGAATATATGGAATATGCAGAAACGTTCCTTGTATAATTATGTAGACGATTTTGCTACTTGTCATTTTTGTGAGTGTATGTATGTAAATTGTCGAATCATAGAATGGTTAGAATTGGAAGAGACCTCAAAGATCATTGAGTTCCACACCCCCCTACCATCGACAGGGATACCTGTGCAATTTTGAATCAGGCTAAAGTATTTTGGATTTTCAGTCTAATTCAAAACTGTCAAAAACCCAAGAGGCATTGAAGCTTTGAAGTGATGTTTCACATTTTTAGCCAGCTTTAAGTAAATAGTAAAAATAGAAGTTTTGTTTGAGTTAAATGAAAAGATCAGCTCCATCATTCATTTCCTCTCCACCTCGATCCCACTAAAAAAAACCTACTCCCCAATTATCATTTTTGCTATGAGAGAAAGCAACTACTTGTGTCTGACCCAGAGTTAAGAATGATCCTTTTTTTTTCAGTTTAGTCACTCAACCAAAGGAGCAATTATTTTTACAAAATTCAGATTCATATATTTGGCTAAAAGTTTTGTTGGCATCGATTATCCTTCTGCCTATGGCAGCTCATCCCTTTTGTGCTTTGAAAAGCACTGGGGTTTTTGTTTCCATCCATGGTGGAATAGTTCTTTATGAAAACCATGATCTTGCTTTTACCCCTACCATGTTCAGAGCTTTCGATTAGGTTTGTTTATCAAATATAAAATAAGCTTTTACACTTATTCCTGTAGGTTGCTTTGCATACTAAGTGTCTGATTTTTTTCTGCATGTGCTTTATTCAGGAAACTCCAATATTATTTGGTGTAACCAAGCTTTTGCTTATGTATTCATTTTGGTTTTCTCTGTTGTTGCGTATTTCCATAATGTGGTGGTAAGCGAGAAATATATATTAAAATAAAGCTAATCTCTTTCTTCCATCACTGGTGTGATCTCAGGTCAAGTGTAATACAAGCTGTCAAGCAAACATAAAATTCAACATCAGTGTGAACAGGACTAGAAATTGTTTGACGTCATGAATGATTTAGGGATAATTATGTGCCAAAGCTCAAAAATGAGAATATCTTCTATGCTAATGTCATTTCTCCTCCTAGCGAAATGAATGTTAAGCACTTGGGTTGTCTGCTAAATTAGAATGATGCTATTTAAATTCAGTTACAAAACCAGTATCCAAAACCTTTTCCCAACAACATTTAATTCTTGCTTTTTCTTGCTTTAAACAGGACACAGGTATCTTTGCGTAACATTCTGTTTTCTTTGGCAAAAATAATCACTTTAAAATTTTTCATCCATTAAAAATACAGATGATGCAGATAAATGAACACACATTTCCTCTATTTCACTGATCTTCTGAACTTTGTTTCTTAGGCCTCATTCACCTCTGTTGCAACAGAAGCAAGAGAATATCATAAATATGCAGCATTTCTTTCTTCATGGTCTTAATTTTCTTTGAAAAGTCTTTACAAATTACTTTAATAGGAGACAAGATCATTCAGTCCTGATGATTTTTAACATCATTTTATTCTGGGTGCTAGGACTAGCATTATCAGTTCTTTTCTGATGGGGATAGGTTGCAACTGAGAACACCTGAGCACTTGAGGGGACAAGAAATATTGAGGTTTTTAGGAACAAGCTTACAAAATTAAAGAGTCACTCCTTCAAGGTGCTGAGTGAGTTGACAAAAGGAATTACAAGTGGCAGATTTAAGGATCTACTCCACCAGATGCAAATACTTCCACCATTTGCAGTAGGAAGGATAACTACCTTTTGGGTTATCTGAGACACATTTACTTGGACTCCCATCAACACACACTGCGTCAGTAGTAATCATTTTATGATATCCATTGCCATACAATAGTTTGCCATTTCTGTTGTTTGTCATTTCACCCAATGCCTGGATGGAGCAGGATGCTGAGGGAGAACAGGGTTTGGAATAGTCTTACCCTGAAAAGCCTAGGCTTTTAATATGTGAGAGTAGAGGCTATTTTCAAACACCGTATCGGCTTTCCTAGGAGCACTTGAACAGCCATGTTGGGTCAGACCAAAAGTCCCTTCAGCTCACCGCCACCTACATGGCAACATTTCATATCAGAGATCTTAGTGAATGAAGAACAAAACCAGAGCAGTGCCTCCCCCCTACACCTTTCTGTCTTCCAGAGAGCTAAGGCAGAGGTCAAGTCTCTGACTTGAATAGTGTCTGGTGGATTTTTCTTCCATTACTTTGTCTAACTATCTTTAGAGCTCTTGTACTTTTCTGTGTGCTGGGCACTGAGTGTGTGCTCTGTGAAAAATAACATTTTTTTGTTGGTTTCAAAATTACTGCTTGATAGTTTCATTTGATAACCCCCTTTTTGAATTGTGAGAAACAGTCAGTAATTGTTCCCTATACCCATTCTTAGTGCCACTCATAATTTCATTCACCTTTTGTGAGATTCTGTCTGCTACTCTCCCTTTTCAGACTGAAGAGTATTCAACTTCCCTTCAAGTGCAACCCTTTGATAACTGCAGTTTATGTTAATAAGCGATACTGGCAGTCTGTGTTGCACACGAGGTTCTTGGGATGTGATAAGAGAATGTGATTTTAACAGACATGAGAGAACCTGTAGGATTCGATTTTCCCACTAAGTTTTCAAGAATAAAGGATACAGAAAAGTTCATTTTAATATAATCATATGCTGATTTTTGTTTTGGCTGATCTCTTTATGATGTTACATCGTAAAAGTGTGAGAAGGCATCACCACAGGGAGCTCAGTAAGGGAGGTACTGAATGAACAAGGTTAACTGAGGCTCTCTTCTTTTGCTTTTTCTGTGCATTAAAACTGTAACTCAGAATGTCTTGGGATAATGGTACCTCAAGGACCACATTATTTGGTGATGTTGGAGTTTTCCCATCCTGTACAAGTGCTCATGTAGTATGCTAAGAAGATAAGATTTGTTTATGCTAAGCACTACTTTTTCGCAAGCGACCTGCAAGGTTGCCAAGGTCTGCTTAGAAAGAAAATCCAAGTGTATAATCCTGGGTAATAGTGGTGCCATCTTGCGCGTCTTTCATAGTTATAATGCTGAAGGAATGCAGAGGAAACAGGAGCCATGGAGTAACCTCACAAACGCTTTCACTAGCAGGGACTGTCGAGCAGGTGAAGTCGTTTGTGAAATAAACCCTGCCCCCAAAATCCTTAGTCCGTGTCACACTGTCCTGCAGTCCACATTCAGCATTTATTCTTTAGGAGAGCAAATTACAGACTTCTCTTTGAAATGCAGTTTGAAAATCATAGGGCTTGGTCTTGCCCTGACAGCCTGGCCTGGTGCTGGAGGTGTCCTGAACCTGCTCTGGGCAGTGCTGGACTTTTGGTGCCTGGGGAGGATGGGATGGAGGGAATGGACAGGAGTGACCGCTTTTGGAAGTGGTGGTGGGAGAGGTCAGCTCTCCACTTCCAGCTGTGATTGGCACTCAGCAAGGAGCCTGGGTCATGGCAGGACAGACGTAGATTTTGAGTCAGTCTAAACTCTCACCTCAGTCTCAATGCCTCCGGGGCTCTCCAGTTCTCCAACTGGCAAACTGTGAGAGCTTGCATTAGACAGGCGTAATAAATGCCACCTGTTAAAAAATGGGTGGGTCTTGTTAGGCCTTGGACTCCAAAGCGTTTGCTTTATCACAAAAAGAGAGGCAAGTGTGTGAGATCGGGCAAAACTGACGGCCAGCTTCCTTGCTGTACAGATACAGTTGTATGCCAACTAATTAAAAAATGATTAAGGGATTGGAGCATCTCCCTGGTGAGGAAGGGCTGACAGCTGGGACTCTTGAGCCTGGAGAAGAGTAGGCTGAGGGAGACCTTCATGCTCACAAGAATCTGAGGGGTGGGTTGAAGGAGGATGGAGCTGGACTCTTCTCAGTGGTTCCCAGGGACAGAATGAGGGCAATGGGCACAATCTGGAACACAGGAAGTTCCATTCAAATATGAGGAGAAACATCTTTTGGGTGAGGATGTCAGAGCCCTGTCAGAGGCTGCCTGGCAAGGGTGTGGAGTCCCCTTCTCTGGAGACCTTCAATCCCTGCCTGGATGCAGTCCTGAGTGCTGTGCTCTGGGCAATCCTACTGGAGCAGGGGAGTTGGACTGGATGGTCTCCAGAGGTCCCTTCCAACTCTGGCAATTCCATGATTCTGTAGTTCTTTGTGAAGGAACAGGCGAACTAGAGGGTAATTACATTTCAGTACATCAGACTGTGCAGTAACATAGTAAATCCATACCTTCATAGTCCAACGAGCACAAGTTAAACATGGCTTTAGTATAAACTAAAAGCTGATGGCTGAAATGGACTTCATCTCCTCACAGTGGGTGCTGCCGTCACATCAAGAGCTGTAGAAGTTTCTGGTATTCGTACCGGTGATCAAGGCGGGGGCATCAATACTCAGACTTGACAAACGCTATAAGTGCGTCAGCAGCACTGGAGGACTGAGATGTACATTCACCTGAGGCTATTTCAGAGAATGAAATTCAGCATCTGCCAGGTGAACTGCTTAGTCTTCCTGTGTACCGAGCACGGCATGTGCGTTCTTTTTCCTCTTTCAATTACCTCTGTTGATAAGTGCCAATATTTGCATTGGTCTGTTAGGCTGAAATGAGAAAGAAGCTGAATCACACTCAAGGGTAAGGTAGTTATAGGGAAGCTATACTATATCCAAAGGGAAATTCAGCTTGGAAACCAACACATCTGCTCCGCCGAGTAGAAGAACAATTTAAAGCAAATGCTGTACAGGAATGTTTTCACTGGAGCAGATGATTTGGCTAACAGAAGCAAAAAAAACCCTCAAAAACCAATATATGGCTTAGTTCTCTGCTGGGAATTTCTAGAGTCTTAAAAAAAAAACGTTGTGTTTTCCCTTGTTTCATTAATACAGATAGGAAGGGTTCAAAGTCTTGTGCAGATGGATGACATAGGAAGGGGAGGGCATGTTGGGTAGTACTTCAAGCTGTGTTTCAGATTCCTGGTGCGATTCAGCAAGTCACTTAAGAAATTCTGAAATAATTACTGCTCAAACATACAATTTAGTCCACCTGTCCCAAGTGATTACTGTTCCTTCTGGGTCAGTGTTTTCTCTTTAAAACGCAGCTTATGATATGTGTCACACAATTGTTGTGATCCTGTTGATGGCAGTAAATCAGACTGAACTTTTTAGGTGGGCAACGTCAAGGAAATGTGGTGCTGTTGCTGTGACTGTTCCTGTTGCTGGGTGTAGATTATGCTGTCAGTAGTCCTGAGAATGTGACAGTTCAGTCAGAAGAAATGCAATGAAATGCTGAAAGTCTTCTGATTCTTTACAACAGTGCCTTAGAATTGCATCAGGGAGCAAGATATTGTAGCAACTGAGGGGACCATCCTGAAAGGAAAAATCCCTCGGCGAACCACACAGTAGAAGAAAATTATACCAACACACTGACAGATGTGTGCAGCCACTGCTCTACATTCACCAAAGATAATGCAATCCAGCAGCAAAGCCTTAGATCTTTAGTTTCCCAGTCCTTTTTTTCATTTGCCCAAATACTGCTTTAAAAAACAAGCAAACGAAAAAGGCAATGTATTATAGATGGCAAAAGAACCTGGTTTTCTTAAAGGACCCAAAGACATTCTGAAGCAATCACATCTCCTGAGGTATGCCCATACTTCTAGATGAATTCATCTTTCCTTGGGCTGCGTCTGCTTGGTTGAAGCAAATGCAAGTTCAACCTCTGCCAACATAAGCAGTGTCAGAATAGCAGGAGCTAAGCAGAGTGCCAGGTGTATGCAGATAACTGGTTGAGATGCCCAATATGAAGTGTCATGTTCCTGTTTGAATCTTTTTCAGAGCATTTCTTGAGGAGGGTATGAGATGAATTGGCTAGAGGGTCCTCTTGCACTAGAAAATGCCCTCTGTCACTAGAAATCAAGAAAAAGGTTTCTTGTATCCTCCTTCAAGGAGATCTGTTAATTCTGAAGATTCATTTGTGATTTAATTACACAGAAAACAGTCGTGCTTGTATGTTCAGGATAATGTTAGTTAAACAGAGCCTAATTGTGAAGCCAATGGATTATAAATATTTGACAGGAGTCAAACAGATGGTAAAGTGCACGTATCTTGTTAGACCTCAGGCATCTGTCCATTCATAAGGCTGTGCTTTTTCTTGCAAGCTCTTTTGGAGAAAATGGATTTTAAAAGGTAGTGCTCTTCTGCTTTTGGAGCATTTTCTTTTCTTCACCTCAAATGACATATATAATACCATTGCTTTTATTGCTTTCATGAGTGGAAAGGTACTGACAGAGCAGAGGGGTGAGGGTGATCAGAGAGCCCTACAGCAAAGAATCCTAGTGGGATCTCTTCATCTAAGCGTGCTGGATTCTGTTATGTGATCCCATTGATGCCAAAGGTTGAATTCCCACTGGATGAGTTGGAGAGCAATGGATTTCACTTTGTGTAGGACAGAATGATATTTCCAGTTGAGCCCATAAGAAGTATTGCCGTGGTGTTCCTCACCTTGCAGCCTTTCAAGAGTTAAGCAAAGCTGTGCTGCTTGGACAAAATGAGGCTGTCGAAACTGATGCCATTCTTTTTTTCCCCAGGTTGCTTGCTCCTTGGACAAAGGGGAGAAGGGCAGCATATGACGCTTTTATTTTCCTTTCCTTTTATTTATTTTTTTTTCCCCAGATATGGAAGAGTAAATACATATTAAAAGGAGACTGCAGATTTCTTTCAAAGGGGAGAAGGGTAGCATTTGACACTTTTCTTTTTTTTTTTCTTTTTTTCCAGATACAGAAGAGTAAAATATATTAAAAAGAGACTGCAAATTTATTTCATCATTTTAGCTGAGCTTCTTCATTCCTGTTCTTCTGCAAAGACCAGTTTCTGGGGAAGGCATTAAAACAACTTTCAAAACACTCCTCCTCCCACTGACTACTTCACAGCTAATGATTCTGGGTTCTAGGGTGGGGCCTTGGTTTTTTGGGTCAGTTTTGTTTTTGTTTGTTTGTTCATGTATGTGTGCATTATTTGTTGGTTTGGGAAGTTGTTTTGGGTTTTTTCTTGTTTAAAAAGAAAACGACGATTTCCTCATGCAAACAGTACCGTTTTTCTGGACAGGTCATGCAAATAGATGAGATTCATCTTCAAAAACTGGTATTGCCCTTTGCTATGCCTCAGTTTGTGAAACCAACACTACAATCATGCAAAAGAGTATAACAACAACAACAACAAAAAACCCGAAAACTTGATAATATTCTTGATTTCTACTCTTTTTCTTTTTCCCGAGAACCTTTTCCAATTGCTGGTAGACAGAATCTGACATCAGTTTTACCCTCGATGTAGAAGACTTTATTAATAAGAATGGTGAATTCATAGAGTCATGTGACCATTTGTTAGCTTTCAGTGTCTTTCCCGGATGGTGCAATGATAGTAAAATGCTTTGTTTTGGACTCACTCAACCCTGGATTTTGTTCTGGTTTTGCAGTTAGTAATAGGGAAGGCATAATCAGTGAAAGTGATATTCCCTTGGGACACATTTTATTGTAAGACTTTGAGAGCATGCACTAATGTGCTGCTTGACGTGGCTGCCGTACTTTGACATTACAGGTAATGAGCCATTTCCCACATGTGTTCATGGGCTACTGGTACCCGCTCTTTGACCTGGAAACCTAGGAGAAGAAGGGCAGCAGGGAATCATGTGGGCCAATTCTTACTTTCATCTCGGTGCAGTCTTTTGTTCCTCACTGACTGAATGGACAGGCCAGAGAGAAGGAGAAGTGTTGCTGGAGAAGTCTGGTCAGCCAAAACCAAAATGAAAAAGTGAGTCCTAAATACACTGCTGGTGTTGATGGATAAAACTGTCTTATGGGGTGGAAAGTAGCCATCCTTCTGGCCCATGTTAAGGAAGAAATGTTAAAAAAACTGACTCACTCAGGCCTTGATTCAGGAAGGTATCTTTGCATGAGAAACATCAAACATGTAAGTGCTTTTCTGGCTTGAGATCTTGGTAGGGATTCAGTTGACTGTAAGTAATTTTACCTGTTTATGTGGAAATCAAGGCACGTTTATACACATGCACCTGTTTTTCGCCTAACTCCTTTTTGTTCAGGATGAGGTCTTGCTGTGTGTGTATTATACAAGGAACCAGATTGCTGTCACAGCTCTTTGCTATCTAGAGACCATGCAAAACATTGGCTTAGGAAGGTAAATGTTTATTGTTTCCTTTTCCTCTTCAGAAGCACAGGACTTTACCTCCAGCCTATATTAGAGCTTGAGTCTCTGTTCCTGCTTAAACTGTGCATGTACAGGGACAAACTTCCCATGACACTAGCAGAAATCACAGCAGCGAGCTCAGCCTAAATCCACATTTATACATGAATACCTTCGCACTCGGGAGTGTTTGTACTCGTACTTGGGATTTTGATTACGGAGGCTTGAGACATCTTGAGTTCCTTTTTTTTTTTGGACACCAGAGTTTGAGTTCTGTTCAAAGCCAAAGATCTAGATTAGGTTCATGCTGTGAAAAGATTGCACTTCAATCACCTGTTTTCAGAAGGAAGAAATACAGAAATAACTCTTGCAATTCTGAGAACTCGCAGTTGGCTTCACTGAACCAGCTCGTTTAAATAAAATACATATAAGAGCACGTAGTGTTCCCGTTTGCAAGCTCCCTGGCTCAATAGTAGCTCTCTGAGGAGAGCGGGGTGCTGGGAGGACAGTGGCTCCTCAGCAAGTGCTGAGCACACCCCGTGTCGTGTGTGACGGGCAGAGGGCTGTGTCACCACGGAGCACTTTCCCACCTCCCCTTTCCCCTCCTCCAGCAGCATTCAGCCCTGAGGAGTGTATGACTTCCAGCCCTGGCCAGGCTCTTTGAAGGCACATCCATGAAATATCAATAATGCAGAACCCCATCCCACAGCCGTGACTCAGCCCCTGCTTAGTCATTCTGTTCCCTGAAGTCAGGAGGGGGGACACGTACCCTCACTGAGTGTTTGGTCAGAGGTGCAGGATGATGTAGTCAATATTTTTTAAGTTATCCTTACCTAATGTACAGTACCTAAAGATGCCTTAGATTAAGCACAGTAGAATAATAATAATTAAAAAAAACCCAACACCCTAAACCTTTTTTTTCACCTGCTTCTGATACGTATTTTCTTTCTTTCTGGGAGTGACTTCTTTCAGGCAGCAAAAGCAGGCTGCTTAACTCGCAGCTGGCGAGTTCTTGTTTCTCATGCACTGGCACAAAAGTGTGAAATGGGACTGGAAAATGTTTTTTTCCCTCGATGGTTGGGGTTACTCACCACCAGGAATGGATTTGCCCTCTCTTAGGGACGGCAGATCAACACTGCCATTCTGGATGAGGTGCTGTAGTTGGAGTTAGTGATCTCAGCACCCAGGTGTGCAGCAAAAGCTACTCCAATATACAGACAGTCAGTTAGCTCTGACATTCTCCTGCTCTTTTAAAATTGTTTGAATAAGCTACATTTGCATTTTTTAGAATTTTTTGTCATCATGTAAAAAAAAAAAAAAAATCCCTGTGAAATCTTACAGCTTGGAAATATGCAAAGTGGAAGTTAAATCTAGGAATTGGAATCCTGCAAAGAGACTAGGCCAGATGAAAGCATCTATTGTGGGGTTCCCTCGCAGGATGACACCTCCCTTCCCTTGCTCCACCCCCCTTCACCTCCCTTGAATGCTCTGCAGTGTTGTGCTAGTGCATTGTGAGCCAAGGAGCAGCGTGTTTAGACACCTCCCAGTTAAACTAGAGATCAGCCACTGTGCAGTTGTTGTAAAAAAAATAATAATAAAAACTTAAAAACAAAATATTACAGAACTGTTTTCTCTTATTTTATTCCATGAAAGGAAACAAACAAGCAAAAAGTGGAAAAGGATTAGATGTTCATCAGCTAATGGCCTGTGTTTTTAAAGAGTGAGGAAGGATGTCTGCTGTTACATCCTTACCTAACTTTCCCCAGATGTATGGAAATCATGTTTTCAGATGCCTTCCTTTTCTATCAGTAAGGCTATACAAGCAATGAATAAGCCAGAAATTCTGCCCCTATTGTTGGCCTCCTGGTGGAGTTCTACAGAATCCTTTGGGAGTGCCCACCAGTAGGCACAGAGGATCCATCTGGTGCCAGAGTGCTTCTTAGGGAGGGCGGCACAGGCTGGGAAGCTGTGTGATAATGAAAAAAAAATTCCTCTTCTGCACGGGAGCTGCTGATGCTCTTGGAAAGCTCTGCTTCCCAGAAACTGTTGAGTAAACTTGAGAGGAAGAATCCAGACACTTTACCCCCATTGAACAGGGAGGGATGGCATTGCAAGTATCCCTGTTGCTGGCTTTTTCCTTTATCTGGGACTGGTGTTCAGGGACTTAGGAGACCTTTGACTAATGGTGACATAGTGCTTGAATTCCTGGCCATGCTGTAATTTAAAAAAAAAAAAAAAAAAGACAATCACTATGTTTTTATCCTGTCCATTCTTTAAATGGCTCAGAGTGTCAGTTCTCTGGGCTGTGCCCAGTCAGTAGTTTGAACTAAGTGTTTCTGTTACAATATGCAAGAAGTCTTCACACCTATGAAAGAAGGGATTTGGTTTTTTAAATTAATTTTTTTTACATGAAAAAAAGCTGTGATGCACCCTCTCAAAATGCTTAAGTGAAACAACTTTCCTTTACAAACCACGCAATTGGTTTTTATAAGTTATATAGTCAGATTTCTATGACTAATTATAAAAAGATGATGGGTGTCACTAGTGTTGTCCACGTTTGGAAACAGATGCCAGAAGCCAACTTTTTTAAAATTTTATTTTTCTGATGATATAATAGATTAAAAAAAGAAATCTTGCAATTTTAGACTACAAACATATTTCAGAGTAGGCAGTCTGATCTGGGCAGACTGATGCTTATCTAAAGGTGCAGCCTTTTGTATAGCTCCAGTTGGCGTAACCACACTACGTATTAATACAACAGGATGTTTAGCATCAGAATAAATCTGCAATTTGGGAGCCTGGTTCCTGATGGGTGAATGAGAGGGACACATTCTTCTTCTCTCTATGTCTCTTTTTCCAAACATCAGAGTTATGATTGGAGAGAAACTTTTCAAAATGTAGTTGGTTATTTGGTGGTGTTTTTGCAAACCGCTCTTTGAATATGCGTATGTTGGCATATGGGCTTACAGCATCTTACAGGAGCAGTCTGGAAGGAAAAATGCTTCAACCTTGATAGCTGATAGTGCTGTACTGCTTTGTAATCAGAAGATCCTTGAGCTCACATAGGTGAAAACAGGCAAGCACTTCCACTGTTAGCCCTTGCAAATTTGCAGTGGGCCCCAAACGTGGCTTTTAATTAAAAAGCACAATATTCTATCCAAATTAGAAATGATGAAACCTCACAAGGACTGTATGTTTGGTTTGCTGTTTTTTTCCCTTCAACTAGAATAAATTAGTGTGTGCCCAGGAACTCATGAGGTGGTCTTAAATATTTCTTATTGGTTCCTTTTTCCTTACATTTCATTTTATAGTAGTGAAAATCATCATCCTCTGATGATCTATACTGTACGTTAGCCATTTATACTTAGCAAGCGACAGCATAATCAAGTCCTGTTCTCTTAGTCCTTTTTTTTTTTTTAATCCATTACCTCACCCAATAATTAAAACCAACAGAGTGATCCCGTGCTCCGGCGTGTCTTGCAGTGCCACAGATTTCTGAGCAGTTTTGGTGTGGTGTCTGAACAGCTCTGAAGTGGGGAGACACTGGCTGAGGATGGGAAGGAGCCTTGCGGCAGTGACTGGGTGCAAGTTGCTCCAGGGAGCGAGCACCAGTGCTGGCCAGGTAGAAAGGAGGGGAAAAACCCTCACGCTTTCACATTTTAAGGCATAAATTCAACTCCCTCCAAAGTGGGTCTTTTTTTCCCCCACTTGTGTTCCCCACGACATGAGCAGGTCTTCTCCGGTCTCCGTTTGGTGCCAGGTGTGCAGCCTAAGGTGGTGTTGCCCCTGCTTCCACGGGCAGAGGAGTTTTGCCATCCCAGGCAGCGCTTTCCCCATCTGACTGCCATGGTGACAGTAGGAGCAGGGCGGGTGGCCACTGCCAGGGCCGTTATCTTCTGCAAAAACCAAGTGCGGGCCACGCACTCCCGCTTGCTGAGGCTGCATTTGCATTGCTGCAGCATCCCTTTTGATCCCCCGTGGTCACAGAGTACCTATCCCAAGCAGGACCAGGACCCTGTGCCTGTTTTTGAGGCATCCGCTCTCCCTGCTTCGGTGACTTGACCACCAGGGAGGAAAAGAAGATGGAGCTGCTCCCAGGCAAGCTGACTGAGGGACCTGGAGCTCAGTTTTATAATATTTATTTACCCTCATTCCTAAGGGCACGACAGCGCCCAGTTGCAAGCCTGGCAGCACATTGCTGGTGTTTGCTCTTCTCTTCCAAATGCATGTATATCAATCCGTAATACCCTGGGTTAAGAAGTTGTCCAGTGGTAGGAGGAATATACAAAATCCTGTTGTCTCTGCAGGTGGTTGAAGAGGTGCATCTATCAAACAAAATGACTTACAGCCATTGGGGTTTTCTAGAGATAAAACCTAGCAGTAGAATGACAGAGTGAGCATTTTCCTTTTCTTCTTGCTTGGATTGATATTTTTATACACTTTTATATGCAATTTTTTAAAATACTTGCTATTTTTATGGTAGGGTTCTGGTTGGGTTTTTACCAGATCTTCTGGTTGTCTACAGGCCCAGATTCTCACAGGAATATTTCCCTTCCCTTTTCTCCTCCCCTTACTTCCCTGATAGACAAAAGCCATTGTATTTGCAACATCAGCTTGGAGCAAAATCCCACCTAGGGCCTGGTCACTCTTTTAGTTGCACTGAAATCAAAGGAGGTTGCACGCAAAGTCCTACCGGTCCCACCACAGCACCTGGGAAGCAAAAATGAAGTCAGCCAAAACTCTACAGCAAATTATGCGCAGGGCAGTCTGTGTAAAGCCCATGCGTCAGGGTAGTGATGTCTTCTTTTGCTGCTTCCACCATGATGCGTTTAATTAAATATGACTTTATCTCTTGCTTCCTTCTGATGATGCTACTTCTTGTAGGCATTTCAGTCAAAGCCATCCCTCAGCACGCTGACTGCCTTCAGCGGGGAGGAAGGGTGGGCATCGTGGCTTGTCTGGGACAGTAGATATCACTGCTCTTGTGCTTAACCCTACAGTGACAGGTCCTAAATAAGAGGTAAGAAATACTAAACCTGTTGTTTGGAAGGATAAGGGGAAATAAACCAAATTCAGGAATCCTGGTCTTGTAAAATAATCTTTTCTCAGCTGGCATTCTGCAGGGATTTCTATGTGTGAAGCTGAACATAAACTTCAGAGTGTGTTTATATTAGCAGAACTGGTAGTGGAGATGTCTTTCTTGAACTGGACTAAAACAGACAAGGGACACCTATTCTCTAACATTTTTGAGGGAAGAAAGAGGCAGGGTGTTACGCTATTTTGCACCAGGGGACAGAAAATAAGTTAAAATCCATGCTGAAAGCAGAACTCAGTGCATGTTTGCTCCTGGGACTGGGTGGGTAGAGTAATGAAAAAAAAGCCTATCTGGTTTGGTAAGACTCATAAGGAAAAAAAATGCAAAACAAAAATGAATGATGCCATGTAATGCCAAGTATTCTCAACTGTTCTGAGAATAATTTTAAACAATATGTACCTACTGTTAGTTCCTTATTTGAAAGAAGAGGCTTGTGGCCTCTAAATGTATGAAACATTTTTCAACATTCCAGTTTTTCTGTAACTTGAGTCCATGTATGTTCATCCTATGACCAAATAAAAACGACGAGTTCTCTGCTCCAATTGAATTAAAGTTGTAGAAATGCTCATTTTGTTTTGGTGCTTCCTCCATCCAGTCCGGGCCCGGCACTTGCCATTTGGTTTCCAGTGTCTGGCTCCCTCTAGAGTACTAGTAATAATCAACTTTTTTATTATTATTGTCGTGGGAATATTGCTTGGGCAGCGGTCATGGCACACTGCTTGCCCCTGTGAGGAGGAGTTAGTGGCATTACCTTATTTCTAAAGGCAGGGAAACTGAGGTAGAGAATTCAAATTCAATACTTTAAGGACCCTGGAGTGAATCTTTACCTGTTTGGGGATTAGATGTGTGTACCCCACCTTTTTCCTTTTCTTGTTTCACTGAAATCACCACCCACGGCACCAGCTAAACCAACAACCATGCACCACACTTATGCCCGCTGAAACACTTAATTGTGTCTTTTGTTTTTTTTATCCTGTGCCACTTGGAACATGAGTATTGATCCCACGGGGCTGGTGTCCTGTGCTTCAGTATTGCTTGTAGACCTTCTTTCGCAGCATTTCAGCTACCTCTCTACATAACACCTTCTATAGGGTGTCTTGTTCCACAGGCAGACAGGGGCAGTGTCTGTGCAGTAGTCCTCACACAACGCAAGACCAGAACTTTCCCTTACCGGTGCTCGTTTTCTATTTGATATTTTCTTTAAAAAAAGGAAAAGGTCATGGCAAAGAGTGGCCATTCTCTCTAAGGAGAATGTAAAATTCATAGATGTTGAATACAAGCGTGAAAGGCTTTGGGCATTCCCTTTGGCCTGAAATTCCAGTTTTAATTCCCTCCTTTCCTCTCTTGGAGGTTCACTGGTACTGATTTCCTAAGGAACATGAGATGTGCTCACCACTGCACCTCCTTGTATTCTTATACCTTCCTGGCTGAGACTGCACGTACCTCCAGCCTGCTGCAAGTAAAGGTGAAGCCAAGCTGCCAATTTCTGTTAGATATTGAGGGTGTTGATGTAGTCAACTGTCTTCTTCAAATAAAAAATACTGACGACCACATGGGCAAGAAGGGAGAAAAGGCATCTCGTGATTTGTGTTACTCACTTCCAGTTGCAAATACTGTATCAGAGGAGACTGTTCTCTGGTGTGTATAGCCAGTGCCATAGGCCTCCGGAGTTGTTACCAAATGGTGGTTCCCACGGTGATGCCAGCACTTCCTGAAATTTGGCAGAATCAAGGTAAGTACTGTGTAACTGCCTCCAGAGCCACGCCAGGCAATAAACAGTTCTATGAAGACACAGAGGTGGCTGAAGGGAAGGCAGTCTGAGAGCTGGAAACTGTTCACAGCTAACCTTGAGACCGTGACAATTCTGGAATCAGTGACTTGGCTATCTCTGCCCAAACCTGGTAAGTGATAAAAAGAAGAAAGATGTGTTTGATATTGACTCCTTTAGTAGAAAGGTCCCCGGAAGCAAGGCTACTTTTCCAGTTAGCCGAGCTTAAAACCACAGATAACAACAATGGCTGGAAGAAGGCAACAAAGACTTGATTGTGGTGGCAGCACCACAAAATGTGTTCTCATGGCTGGTGAGGGTAGCCTTCGTCCATTTCTGCTGAAACAGCTCTTTCTTTTTGAAGGTCCAGCACGACGTTCCATTGACTTCCCAGGCTCCAAGTCCTCGGCAAACCACCTCACGTTGCCAGGTCAGTCCATACCACCTCACTCAAATTTGCTTGTATGTGCAGCTTTAGAAATAGGCACTCACAGTGGCTACTGCTTGGGAGATGGATGTAAACAGGTGACTTCTTTTCCAAGTATGACATGACTTTTACGCATCACATTAAAATATGTAAACCCATTCAGTGGGGCTGAACGAATGAATTGTTTTTTTAATGGTCTTATTACTTTTCTGATTGTTTTACTTTTTTTTTTTTTTTTTATTGTTTTGTGGCTTGCAGTACAGGCTCCACAGACTGTTTTAATTAGATCTGCAAATTAATTTAGACCTTTATCACATGGGACGTAGATGCTGAAGGGAAAAAAAATAAGGCTGTTTTGTGGATCCAAGCATAACTTTTTTTGTGTCCTTCCCATCTACCAAATCCTGCTGTCTCTATTTCACCACGATAACCATTTTCTTAATCCCTTCATCTTGAGTACCTGCAAAATCAGCTTATGTCACGGTGACTGTCCAAGAAGTAGCTACCTTTGGAGTCTCTCCTTGATGTGTCTTACTGGATAGAACAGTGAATTTTGTATAAACACACAGATTTTTCTTAGCACTGAGAGACTGATTCTCCCTGAGTTTAGAACACCTCTTGAATGAAGTGTTCATTTGAGAATATTTCTCTAATGAAACAGTCTTGGTTCTTGTGTTCTTTTGTCCTGCAGATTTTCCTAATAATTACAGCAGAAGACTTCCTTTGTTGGCAAAGACAACAAAAGGGAGAAAGAGGAATCCCTCCTGGATGTGTTCCCTTGATTTAACAGCAGAATGAGTAATGCCAGTATCCCTGCCTTTCCTATATCATCTACCAGTAAAAATGCCCAATGAAACAGTTCATTTATCTCGCTGTTGAATTTTTTAGCTAAATCGATAAATCGACTTTACTGATCATAAAGCCTTTCATCTTTCCTGTTGTCCTTCTCCTAGGATTTTCTTTATCCTGCCTGCATAGTAGTTGAAAGGAGAAGCTGTGGTAACTCTGCAGGCAGCTGAAGGGTGAGGAGAGATGGCAGAAGGTCTGCCTTTAGGCTGTCCCCACAGGTGACTAACCACAACTGGTTCTGCTAGGGAACACATTAATGCCTTGTCCATGGCATGCCAGGGGCCCTTACTGTTTGCACGAGCATCTGGGTAGGGCTAAGAAGTACTTGTCTGACCAAGCAGTGTCCCAGGCACTGTTTCCACCCTGATACCTCTGCAAAGCCAAGCATCCCCTCATGGGGCAAGGACAGCTGGGAGAGACAGCAATGCCTCAGTCTTCATTCCCATCACCTGCATCATCTTCTAGTGCTGAGGCCAGACTGGTGGCCTCGTGAGCCATGCGTTTCACTGCTGGAGTTCTCTCTGTGCAAAGATGGTGGGGAACCATGGCTGGGTCCTTTCCAGAAGCAGTGGTAGCCACATAGCAGCATTTCGGGGGCAGATGTGAAAGCTGAGCAGCCACTATGGGTCTTCCCCCTTCCATCCAGCTTCCTGGTTTTCTCCTCACCACTTTGTCCTTCCCCACCAAGTGCCAACAGTAGCCATTCAAATCCCATTTTTGGATGGGGCTGCTGCTCAGCTAACCGTGTTCTTATTTTTCAACAGACGCAAATTGTTTCCTAACAGGTGTCCAGGAGGAAAAAACATACTATTAACTCAGTGACATTAGCAATGACATTGCAGAACATTATATTACAATTACTTTTTTGAAGGGACGTTGGCTTTTGAATTAATAGAAGTGTATATCCATCTGCTTTAAGATGCTTGAAAAGGAAAGGATATTGGTGCTTTGCCTTGTCTTGTTCTGTTTTCTGATCAGAGGGGAATTGCTGTGTAATAAGAAGACTGTTGCTGAAACAACTTTTAGTAGTTTGAAATACTCAAGATGACTATATAGGATTTTAATCTGCAAGCGCCATTAGCAATAATTTCCTCCTTATTGCAATGGGGCAAAAACTATTGCAAATCAGTATATTTATGAGGAAGTCAGTGCAACCAGGAAAATTCCAGCTAGAATTTTGACTATAGCACACAGTAATTCTTGTAGACTGTGGTGATGCGTCTCCTGACTTCAAAGGTCACATGAAACGTCCATCATGCTTGATTAACTGAGGGCAGTCTCTCAGGAAATGTTTTTCTCTTGTTCAGATTATCCCCGAGACTGAACCACTTGGCACTGTCTGGACTGTTAGTTCAAGTGATCATCCGCAAAGTAATTGGGTTTTGATGGGCTGTCTTGTTGACCTCATCCAGGGGATGCATGGCACATCTTAGGATCAGTTTGAAGGGCAGAACTTGTGGCAGCGTTTGGTATTCCAGTGGTTTCTTGACTCGTAGATGAATGGTTTAAGCTGTGGCAAATCCGGCAGATTTCTTCACCTGCTCATCTGTATATGTCTCCACTTCCAAACCAATCTCTCATGCATTAGCTATGTCTGCTTATAGGATCATCCATCACTGCTAATACAAAATAATAGCTTTTGGTGCAGTGCCTCCAGCCATTAATCTAATTGGAGTTGTGCAGAGTGCAGTAGGTTGATTTGTGCTATGTGGGGGGGTAGGACAAGAGGGATGGAGAGATGAACAATTCCTGTTCCTTCATGTAAGCAATGTAAAAATTGCATCATTCTCTGAAACTTCTTTGTTGGTCTGCTGTAAATATGTTCGCAGATATCCTCAAATCCTGCCCCAGTTTGTTACAGTATCAGTTAAAGGGGAGGTGCATCAGATCCAACCTAACGGGTTTTACTGAAAAACTTAGCAGCAGATTACAAGCTCTGCACTCCCTTCTGTTTAGCAGAACTCTCTGAAAAGCAAAACATTGGTTAAAGGTATGTGTACCTCAGGAACGGCATTGAGTGGTATGAGGTTGGCAGCTCTTAACTCTGGTGCTGCAAGCAGAACCTGAGGACTAGTGCTGGGTGAGATCTTCCCTGCAGTCTATGCTAATTTTTCATTCTTAGGTATCTGCTAAGTGGCAGCTCTGGCATTCATTCTTCCAGCTGTGATAGCCATTATATCTTAAGCAAGTCAAGGCATAATGTTGATGCAGGGCAGGTATTTATACTGGGCAGCTAGAGGGAGTCCGGACCTCTCTCAAGATTTAAAAGAAGAGTTGCACCAAAGAAAGGATAAGAAGAAATACTGGGTGGATCCCACCCTAGCCGAATCTGAGGTTTGCATGGCTGTGGTTCTAAGATGCTGGGTTGCACATCCTGCTGACCAGAGCAAGCAGAGCAATGCACTCATCCTCAGTCAGTGCCTGAACTGCACACAGAGAGTCTCTCTGCATGATGCTACTTGTGTAACTATTCTAGTCTACACTGGCACTGTCCAAATACCTATTCTCTGCTTTCATTGCCTCGATGATAGCCACAATCTTAAAATATAACTCCTTATTGTCCCTAAATTAAAACCAAAGGGATTTCATGCCTTAAGAGCATCAAGATTGGAAATTTGTCATACTTACATGACTCCATGCATGCAGCTCCTGAGAATCATAACCTATTGAAGCCCACAATAACTCTGTGAGGTAAGTATTCTCATTTTCATTCCCATTTTACATGTGGAGAAACTATCGTGAACTGTGGACTATAGTCCAGGTCACACAAGAAGTCATTGAGAAATCTGGGAACAAAACTCTAGAGTCCTGAGAGAGCATCTTCTCCCCATGACTTTGAGTCACTAAAACCTGAAGAAACTAGATGTCATGGATCTCCTTTATTAACTCCTGTATAAGGATGATAAACAGCACTTGTCAGTGTTATGGATAAACCCCTTAAACCTATTAGCTATATTATCTCTGCTGGCAACAACTCCAGTAAAATTCCAGTTAACAATAAACATTCCCCCATGCTGAGCAATGAAAAATCCAATAACAGTTTGGCTGAATCCATGCTGAGTACAGAAAATGGAATTAATCTGAAAAGTGAAGAACAGTAACTCACCTGGATGTTTTTCAAGCTTTTAATGAATGTCAGTCATCTAGTCTAGTTGAGAACAGGAAGGATTATGACTATTTCTAAAGTTTATGAAATTGACAGGTTTTTGTTTCCCAAGACATTTTAGAGTATAATTAATCACTCAATGAGTTTAACAAGATGACAATGTTATTGTTCTAGCATTTGAAGTTAGCTAGCTTGCACAGGAGAATCTTGAGCAATGACTTTTAAGGTGCTTATCAGGCTAACTATTGACTTATTACTTGGTTATTTTGCAAATAATAGCTAAGTGTGAGACATACATTTTGCTCATAGTCCTGTTTAATTTTTTATTCTATCTATGTAAAGATGTAATAAAGCAAGTCAAGAAGTTGAGAATAGTCAGATTCATATGTAGCCCACTTGTGACTTTCACAGTGGCTTTAGTTTCCCAGAAAAATCATATGAAGCCCCTTAGATCCACCTATTCCTGGATTCTGGGGAACGTGATCTCAATCTGAATTTATTGCCTTAAAGCGACTTTAATCTTCTGTCTATACTATTGTTTCCTAGCACTGAGAATATTCCTTGGGATTCACCTGTATTGGTGCAGTCTTCTGGGATGTTCAAGTAAGGACATGATTTAAAGATCAAGTATTCCAAAGTGCTTAATTGCCCACAATTCAATTTTTGAGAGGTCTGTGTTTCATTCTAGACTTTTACATCCATATTGATGATCTATATTTTCACTCTTTTTTTTTTCTTTTTCTTTTTTTCCTGAGCCTTTTCCTAACCCTTCATTAACCCAACAGAGTCCTGGCTTTCAGGCTGAGGAACCCTCCTTTGCACAGGAAGACTGTGGTGACTGGAATGGACACAGCTTCTCCAAAATTAATTTCTTGTCCACCAGCAAATGAATGCTAGGCGTGGTAACCAGTGTTGTTCTTCCTTTGTCACCACCAGCCATCAAACCTCAGCTGCATCACCTCAGAAGGCCCATTCACAGCCCAGGAGACTCTTTCTCAGCCTTCCACAAGAAATCAGAGGAAAATCCGGTGAGGTGTAAGCTGCTTGACCAGAGGGGAAGGATGAAGAAGATCCAAAATATTTCCCAGAACTGGAATAGGAAATAGCAGAAGAGATAAAGAGGCGTCTTCTGGAATGAGACTCNATGTTCTTTTAGTGCACAGTGTCCTGTGGGCCTGAGTCTCACCAGTGAACATGCACCCACCCCACCCCGAAAAAATTCCTTTTGTCCCCAGATTTTACACTGTGAGAACCAGCGGCAAATAACTCTCTGCCCTCTTTCTCCAGGCCCCTGGTGATTTACGTACCCCCTCAACACTCCCTTTCCAGGCTGGTGAACTCTGTCCTTTTTGTACTTTCCTCACAAGCGAACTTACTCCATTTTTTTATCTTCCTTGCTGTTCTTTTCTACATCTTTTTTTTTAACCTCTTTTTGAAAGGAAAGGATGAAGACTGCAGACAGTGCTCAAGACGCAAGTATACCAGAAATTTATAAAATAATGTCATGACACTTTCTGTTTCATCTTCTACACCTCTCTGAAAAGTTTTTAAGCTTGCACTTTCCTTTTTTAATCTCCTTGGGCACTGAGGAGTAGTTTCTGTATAATATAACATCCTGGTTAATTTATAGCCCAAATACACAGAGGAAGTTGAGGAATTGGCGTTGACTCTCCCTATATGCATTTTTCTCCGCGTACAAATACTGGATTGGTGGTTTTACCAGTTATACGGAAGTAAGCTTCTTCTCCTTCTTCTTCTTCTTCTTCTTCTTCTTCT